>JAMWET010001436.1:320000-370000 GCA_024036415.1 Prochilodus magdalenae | reverse complement strand
TATTATTTTAACAACAATTTGTTTATTTTACAGTAATAATGTCTTTAATTAATGCTGTTCAAGGCATCTGGTGAAAACTCCTAGATATTTTTTATATCTATTATATATATATTATTAAAAACCTTTATTAATGCCAAACGTTGCATTATTTGTTTCTAGGTACAGTTTTCAAGTATATGTTAGCATTAAGCTAACAGCAGTTAGCAGTTTTATACATGTTGGTGGTTAATCTAACACGTAAAGCCATCAGTTCAACTTCCTACCCAATTAAAAAGCTCCCTTGAGTGTAGCTACCTTAATAACACAGAGTAAAAAGTCCAGTTTGGATCCATTTCTGTTCGGCCCTGAGGGTCAGATTTGTGCATTGTGATTTGATAGTGTCATCCCTCTCATCCAGGACGAGTTCACAGTATCCGATAAGCCACGGTGGGAAGCCCAGAAGAGTCATGATGAGGAAAAAGGTTGTATAACAGCAAATTCCCAACTGGCCACAGCCGCTTCATCCCTCTGCATTTGTGCACAACATGTAAACACACTGGGAGCCTCTTATTCAAAGGAGCAAGAGTTCCTTTTCATATCAAACCCGTTCTTCAGAGAGAGAGGAATAAAAACAAGAGATGAAGGAGCGAATAAAAAGAGAGGGAAGGAAAACTACGCACATACTAATTGAAATAAGCGTTAAATGATTACACTGATAAGGGCAGAAGTATGTATGCTTGAGGTATGTATGCATACGACGGTATGTTTGAGAAGGAGCTAAAGCTATAGTGAGAAAGAGAGAGCGAGAGAGTGGCATTTGACTGTTCCAATGATTTCAGCAGGGGAGGGATATCTCTGAAAGCTGAAGGGAGAAATCCCAGCAGCCTCTCTTCAGCTCAGTGTGAAGTGCTGTCACTGTCTCCACCCGTGGTGCGAAGTGCTCCCAAATTACTCCGAAAGTGAGAAAAGTTGGGCCTTGCCTTCATTGTGCAAATGTTTGTCAGGCTCTGCAGTCTTCATCAAAGTGCTGGAGCCGGGCTAAAGGCTCGAAGGTTAGCGCTGACTCTGTGACTCTGCCTCTCCGCCACGCTGACTACAAAGCCGAGGAATGTCTTATGGAGTGTCACCGCGACTCGTACCAAAGTCACAGTCAAAAGGACACTTTTTTTCCCTGTTTCCAAAGCCCACTGCGCCCCACTGTGAAAAATATGGATCCGCTAGGATTTGGGATTATTACTGTTGAGGCAGTGGAGAGTCGTGGTGGGGAATATACCACTGCTGAAAAAAGCAGCGATGGCACAGGCCGGCATGGCAATTACTGCCAACAACAATGACAAAGCATCACAGCGGCTGCAGCCTCATCGGCTATTCTCATTTATATTAAGAGGCGAACCTCCACCGGGACGCCGCACAGATGAAGAGGGCAATAAAAAGCCCTCTGTTTTCAATGTTTGTCTGTATTGAATACATGGTCCTACACACTTTTGCCAGACCCTTGGGCTAAAGCTGTCCTTGCAGGAACTCACCAGTTTCACTTCAAACAATCAGTACGCTCTGAATTCCACTGACTTCAGACCAAAAAAAAAGAAAAGAGAGAGAAAGAAAGTACTGGGATAATCAGCATATTAAACTCAATGCTAGAACCATATGTTAATTATGTAAATGATTCATTCTAATCAGCTAGAACCATGTAACGAGTTACTGGGAAAGCGAACGTAGGGAGTTATCAAAAACGCCATTAATATTCATCCGCGTGACTCCTCGGCAGACGTACCCATCCGCACAGATGAATTAATAGTTTGATGAGGGATGAAAGTGCTGGAGGTGGTGTTTGTGGGGAACCATCTGTCTTACTTTGAGTCCTCTCCAGGTCCACTCTGCCCAGAGAGGGGCCGCGAGAGCTGTGCTAGCCTGAAGAGGTGCGAGGTGGAAGAGGGTCTCGCACATAAACGGCACAGGTAAGCAGACAGTCTGGAGGAAGAGGAAACGCCGTTTCTTCTGAAGAAGCTAATTAAAAAAAAATCCATCTCCCCATTCGGAACTGACAGGGCAAAGACTCACTCGTTACTGCAGAAATGTTATTCATGGAAAACCACATCAGGCTTCCACCATGTGCTAAATATGATTAGCCAGAAAGCTATAAATATCAGAACTGTCAGCATTCCCCAATCCATTTATTCAGCAAAGCCCCTTATAAGTGCAGGGCCATGCATATAATTACATTAGCCAGGCCCTTGTCGCTAATTCATAGACAGTGCAAAGTATCTACACTGTCAGGAAACGGGTTCTTAAACGCAGCCTGTGTTTGGCAGCAGCATCAGTGTATCCTGTGCAGCTCATTCTGCAGGTACGAGTCCTGCGTGGTTTTTGGTGACCTGCGTCTCGTGGTGCTGATTGTGAAATAAGCCAGAGGTCAGGCGGTTGTGCAATGTTTGGTGCAGCGGCTTAGCGTACCCCACGAACACATCTTACCCGAGGATGGACAGTTTGAGGATGGCCCTGAGCTGCCGCGTTCGCTGGTGTGGCCAGTGGTGCTCCTCCGCTGTCATGTACTCCGCCCCTGGCACTGCCCAGCTCTGCTCCATCTGGACCCATCATCTGTGCCGACCTGACAGGGCTTCGTCTTCCCCTCCCTCCCACAACACTACCCCCAACACCCGCTCTTGCCTTTTTTTTATGCTCATCCGCCGTGCTCATCACTTCCCCTACGAGGGCATTCTGCCTGGGCTCGGACACGTCCCCACTTTGTGTGTATAGTCGGTTATTCTGAATCTGGACTCGGTTGGGGGATGGGGATTAAGTTTTTGATTTTGACTATCATTCCTGGAATGTTTAGGGTGGAATGGGAAACTGTTGAATGTCAGCGCCAGAATTTAAATGCTGCACAATTTAAGGTGGAACCGGACAATTCAAATAAGAAGCTGGTAAATAAGAACCAGACTGCATGCAATGTTCCTAGGTATCTATCTCTAATTGTCCTGTTGAGACCCCATGCTGTTCAATTAGTGAACAATGTTGGAGTTTCTACATATTGTGTACTCCAGGTTGGTGCGTGAAGGTGTGATGGATTTAGCTGAGGCTACAGTCCCAGTTGAGCTTACGTCCAAGCTCGGGGGGAAAAAAAAGAGAATGATTTTGGATGTGTTGAAGGCTCTAAACACGATGGGTTTGATGTGTCAAGAATTGATGCCATTTTACACACAAACAGGATTTTTGAGAAGCTACGTTGTTGGCTGGTGACTAAAACTCCCTGACCAATCACAGTTTCAGCTGCTGTTCACACCCGAAGACAACCGAAAAACACAGCTGTGTTCTAGTAAATTGAAAGTCTTCACAAACACTGGATCAGAATCTCCTAAAGGAGCTCCAACTGGGCTACAACCTGGACTAACAAACTTATAGCCTGAACTAAATTATTGCCCATGTGGAGGCTTCCAAAGTATGTGATGGAGCTCCTCGAGCTGCTGCGCTGTTCCAGAATGCACTGGTCCAGTTTGTGCTGGGAGCATAGAACCAGAACTTATTTGACATTCAGCCTGTTTGTTTTGGTGCTCGCTTTAGTGAGCATCAGCTCAGACTCAGCCAAGATCCCAGTGGCCAGTGAAACCACTAGTGAAGTTTCAGCTCCTGAAATGAGGTAGAGAAGCTCTCCGTTCTTCCTTCACCTTTCTATTCAGTGGGAACCTTCAGGCACAGTCCCACAGTTTGGGACATTCTCATAGATGATCTTTTTTCCATGGCACAAATGACTTGAGATTCCTAAAATCGGTGTTGTGTCCGGTGCGTCTCATTCTATATTTCAGCTTTTCAGCTTTTACAGTCCAGGTCAAGTTTAGACTGAACTTTATCAGCTACAGTCAGGGTTAGACAGAACTCTGCCAGGCTACAATTGGGTTCAGATAGAATTCCATAGGGTGAAGATTGAGAGACAGCCTTTCCTTGGGTTAAGGTGGAATTCAAACTGAATTCAGACAGACTACAATCAGGCTTCGAAGGATTTTTCTGGCTACGTTTGGATTTAAAACAAATTGCATGAGGTTACAGTTGGCTCCAGAGAGAACTTTTGTGCTGCAGCTGGTTTGGAACAACTTTGTTGTGCTGCAGTTAGACTCTGACAGAATTCCGTCAGGGTACGGTGGGGCTGGAACATTATTTTGTCAAATATCATTTTATCAGACTTGGGTAGAAAATGTTCTCGGGCTATGCTCAGGTTCGGATAAAATTTTCAGGCCCTTTTTCAAAGCTCCCATCTCTGATTCTACCGTGCTGGGGCAGAGACAGAAAAGCCATACAACCTACCCAAAGTCCCCCAATGAACCCAGCATCCACATACCACCTACTACCTCCTTCCAACATTCAGAGGAACAGCATCAGAAACCACTTCTCTCGTAGCAGTCTCTAAAGAGCAAGCCAACACGATCCGCCCCCTTCCAGCGATGCTACTGCAGCCTCGGCTCTCTGAAGTCGAACTCAGAAGCACCCCACGAAAGAGGTCCTTGCTACCTGACAGATTCGCGTCTCATATCTGAGTCTCTCTGTGTGAGAGAGCAGCACCCTGACATGCACCCTAATGGAGCTCCTCTGGTCCAGCCTACTCAGTTCACAGGTTCAGGAGAAGCCCCCAGTACCTGACTAAATCTCTTTCACATCACATCTCCACCCAATCTTCTTCACACGGTGAAATATCAGTGTAGATCTCATATCAAAGTTCAAACATTACATGTCTACTTATGCTAAGAAATAAATTTCTGCAGCAGTAGGAAGACAACCTTGGAACGGCTATATATAGTTTGTGGCATATCTGGTGAGATCTATGGGGAGATTAAAGCACATTTCATTCTGTTTGATGGGGAGTTTCAAGCAATTTTGAGTTCTGGAAAGTTCGGGTGGCATCACGCCGCTTGCAGAATTTTGCATTTGCAGAGCTGAGACAGATACCTGGATAGATTTTGTGCAATCTGGTGCTGCCATTTAGGTTTGTATTCAGCAGCTATCTGGTCACAGTTTCCTGTTCCACCTTATATGGTGCAGCATTTACATTCTAACACTTTCTTCACCAGCTTTTTGTTCGAATTGTCCCATTCCACCTTAAATCGTGCTGGATATATACTCTGGTCCTAACTTTCAGTTCCTTGTTTGCCAGCTTTTTGTTCAAATTGTCCCATTCCACCTTAAAATCGTGCTGGATTTCCAGTCTTGTGCTGGCATTCAGCTTCTCCTTCGCCAGTATCTCCCATCCGACCAACGGCATTTATTATTACGATGCTTGACAATGCAACACCATTTAATGTAAATAGACATAAATATAAATAGGCATTAAGGATGTGGCCATAAAGTTAACTTGGAATTGTGTCATGGAATCTGGCATGGCATGGAATCTGATAGCTAGTATGTTTACAAAGGACTGATACGGGTTGACACGGTGTTGGAATGTGATTTCCGACTGATATAGCATGTCTTCTCTCCGGCCATATGCTATTTTATTTACCTCTAACCAACATGCCGCTCTTTGTTCTTGTGTCAGTGTCCGCTCGGCTCAGGAGGACACGATATGTGGATCGTCATGCCTGTGGTAATATTAAACGATGAAGAAAACGAAAAATGAAATGACATGCGTACATGTTGATGGGGATGTTACTTGAATACAGCCAGGCTGCAGGCCACACTGTATCTCATAAGAGGATGTCATTAATTGTCCTCATTAAAGTCCGGGATAAAACCAAAAGCTAGAAAACAAGAACGCTAATTTACACAAGGCTCCGTTTCAATCTGAGAGCCAGGAGTGAGAAACAGTTTTAGAAAATGCTGAGCAGGAAACTGAAACATCTCCAAATGTTCCTCTATTGTTCCTCCGGCTGATTGTTCTGTCAGGCTAAGCCTTTAGCTCTTGCTTACAGAGGATCAGGGTTTAGGCGTTTGTTTCTCTGGAGCATCAATGCAGCTTTTTAACGTCTCCCCAATATGGTGGGAGATTTGAGGTTTAAAAATAGATTAAAGGGATCACGTATCACTGATAATACAACCCATGCGGAGCCTCGGCGGTAGAGATAATGGGTTCATGAGGACTATCTATCTACTGCTAATCTATAATCTCTACGCTGGAATTTCCTTCAGCAGATGCCATTTCATGGTCATTTTTTTCCGTAAGTGGAGGAGGGGGGTTAAATACTAACGCATTCCCACAGCTCTGTTTGATGACCTCTGTAAGATACGCAGCTTTTCTTCTTTTCCATATGTGATAACATTTAGTGATGGCAGTCCCAGGTAATTTGACAGTACCATCATTCTTTCCTTGCCTTTCTTTTCTTTTCCATTCTTTTTTTGAACTCTGTAAGTTCTGCGTTCAGTTCAAAGAAGGTTAAGCAGCTGCGCGCTTCTAATCTTCACAATTGACAAATTGAAGCCAGATCATCAAGAACAATCAAGTTCCTGGGGGGTTAATGTAATATACCCCCCCCCTGCTCCCAAAAAAAAAGGACTCTACATCAATACCATCTGCCTTACTGATGTGTGTGTAGTGGTGTTTGGTAATAACCGGAACATTCCAACAAATCAATGGTTATTTAATTCTCAGCGAGCTCCTGAGTCCATTAAACCTGATTACGTTCACCCATTTTCTTCTCGGTGCCGTTATTTTTCCGATGCAGGCACTTAATCTATAAGGGGGACTTATGAGGACCTTCAAAGGCAATTTCAACCTCTATTAACATAGCATGCTAGGTGCCATTTGGCTCTAATTATTTATTGGACAGAGGCATCTGGAACTGCCCGCACCCTGCTCTGACCCTGTCCTCCGAAATAGGATGAAAACGTTAGACGACATTAGGCAATATGTTTGCAAAAGAAGTGAGCAACAGCAGCATCTGTGCCTCCGACACCTCGTTTGAGGGAGAATGCTAACCTCCCCGAGTAACGAAACCAGGTTGTGTTTTGTGAAATACAGGGTGTTGACATAAACGGAGCACAGATAACAAAGACTCATTAGCAGCTGCTGAATCTGTAACGATCAATCATCTTTTTGGTGATCCAAGCACTTTCGCATTCAGGTCAACAACAAGGGCCTGATTAATGTGGAATGTACGCTACCTGACCCACTTCACAACTCTGTGCAGCAAGCTGGGGATCAAGCAGTACTGGTGTGATGCTACACGGCCGCATGCTCAAGCGAGAGAGTACAACCCGAGCCTTTTTGACCAACGAGTCTCTTAAAGATGCAGTGCATACGATTTAGGGGGGATCTGTTATCAGAAAAGGGCACTGTTTTCATTCATGTATAAATACCTGTAACTACAAATCACGGTGGTGTCATTAGGATTGGACTGAGCGTTCATATCTACATAGGAGCGTCTTGTCTTCCTACAGATGCTGCCACCGCCATGTTTCTACAGTAGCCCAGCTACAGACACACCACATGCTAGCTCTTTCTGAAGCAGCAGTGTGAATTGGGTGGTGCTATAGCACTGACTGAAAAACTCAGACAGCAGAGGAACCCTTCTATATCTGTAGGTCTGTATATAAAACTCCTGGTAGGACAATTAGCTAGTTTAAATCTCCTTATGAAAATAGTACTACCAGCATTAATACTACAAGGCTAAACTTCAGTTGCTTATTTACCAGCCTCTTGGTAAAAGTTATCGGTTCAATCGGTGCAGGGTTTACAATCTGCCATTGGCATTCAGGCTTTCTTTTAACAGCTTCTTTTTTTAATGTCACTGTTCCGCCTTAAATGGTGCTGTATTTACATTCTGGAGCTGACATTCAGTGTTTATTTCATAGCTACTTGCTTGAACTTTCCTGCTCCACCTTAAATGATACACTATTTACATTCTGGTGCTGAGATTCACCTTTCTATTCAGCTTCTTGCTCAAATGGCCTCGATCCACCTTAAATGCTACCTTATTTACATTCCGAAGCGGATATTCATCGTATTATTTAAAGGTTTCTGTTGCACCTTAAATGGTGTTGCAATTACTGTTAGTATAGTGCTTTAGGCGCCAGTATCCACTGCAGCATTTAAGGTGGAACAAGAAAATTAGATGCTGGTAAATGTTCTTATCAGAAAATATTATCGGTGTTAAAATACTATATTTTATAAAGACGTCTAAAGTTGTGGTCTGACTAGTTAAGTTGGCTTTGAAATGGCTAATAAGTGGTATGGAAGCTGACATGGCATGAAATCCAGTAGCTGTTACGGTTACTGCGGCTTTTTTTAGCAGCTTTTGCTTTGTTCTTTGTTCTGAACCATGCATTCATTATTCCTGCAGAATCTGAGTCAGTCCATTCTTGGGCAAAGGAGTGCAGTCCAATTGATCGGGGCTGACACAGTGTCAGAAAGTGGACAGGATCCCTGACCCTCTGAATGATATAGTATGTCTTCTTTCCGGCCATATGCTATTTCATTTACTTCTGACCAACATGCTGCTTATTCTTCCTTGTGCCTGTGTCCACTCGGCTCAGCAGTAAGGCGTAATAAGTGGCTCCTCATGCTGGTAGCCATTAAAAGCTCCAGAAAGTGCATTTGCATTTTGTCCCATCAGCAGAATGGATGGCCATTAGTAATTGCCTATGAGACCTTACAAGGGACCACAAGAACAAAACAAGCGCCGCAGAGGAGCGAGAGTCAGGCTCTGGGCTCTGAGCTGCATGTGTTCCCTTTATTTCTATCCATCTCTCATTGTGCTTACGGTTGCTCCCAGTCAGGTCTGCTTTACTTTCTGACTCATTCTGCGTTACACATATCACCATTCAACATAAGAGACTTGAGCCCACTATTGATTTATCTGTTAAATAGTCTCAGCGCTCTAATTCTGTGGCTGTGGGGGATTATTTTTGGCAATTACCGCGACTTCAAGGTTGCTGGTTTCAAAAGAATTATGAACATGGATGAATACCATTAAGGGGGAATACTTGACTCATTTCCCAACCGGCTTCCATAAACAACCATGCTGTATTTATTTATGCAAAAGCCTATAAATGATTTACAGTGTGAGGTCTAGACTTTATGGATTTATTTGCAATCTTGATTGTTTTTTTTTTTAATTAACGTTGGTTTTAATACTTCTAATAATTATTGTGTGCTACTTATTCCTTATATAAGCTCAGGAAAACTGACCATGATTCCACACATTAACAACTAACAATGGAATGGTGTAGATCTGTTATCAGAAATGATACATGCATTGAATTTTAGAGTATATGTACGCATAACTACAAAATTATTAGCTTACAATGAGCCTTTTTACACTCATCGTCAAAACTATTTGCACCCAGAAGGAGACGTGGGAGTGCAGGTATGTTGGGAAGGAAGATAAAGGTGACCAGGATCAATAACTGGTGATAAATTTAGACTGATATGATCAATATTTATTGAGCTACACATACAGAAGTCTGTCTCTCAGTATGGCGTTGGGCCGCCGTGTTTGCTAACCCAACACGCCAGATGTCTCGGTATGGAGCTGTAGAGGTTCCTAATGGAGTCCTGTGATAATCCATCCCATGCACACCATGAAGATAGCTCCCCCTGTATACTAAAACCTCTGACTGGAGTAGAACACCATCCGGGTATCTCCAGTTCACCATGAAGATAGTTACCCCTGTACACTAGAACCTCTGCCTGGAGTAGAACACCATCCGGGTATCTCAGTACACTACAGATCTTCAGTTTTGTCACATACTACATACTACATACTACTTTTAGACAGATTTAGTGCAGGAGTAGTTTGTAGTATGTCATTTGGAATACATCCATTAACAGGAGTACACAAACAAGTTGTTATTACTCAACTGTGTAATCGTCTTACAAGCTACTTAACATTTGTACATTCTCAAAGTGTTCTGTGGAAGAACTGCAAGATTTCCAGAGTGAGCAGTCATGTTCTACTGAAGAACGCGTCACATGGATATTTGTCATTGTTAGAAAAGCACACCGAAACGCTTCCTTCGTTTTACTTCAGAGACCACCATGATAAGTTACTCTACTTCCACGGCTGGTTTGAGCTACTAGAGGCTTTGGTGGGGGGGCTGTGAGGGGTTGGGGGTTTGCTCTCAGGCAGGACTGGACTGGTGTGTAAAGCAACTGCCCTGTGGTCAACCTCCAGGAGCAAGGGCATGAATGTTAAGTAGGCTGAGGATCAATACAGGCGAATATAGCTCAACTGCACCATTTGTTCAGCCATGAGAGATGTCAATACACAGATTAGGGTGATCCATCTTTTTGATTTCCCACTGTCTTCCAACCGGACTGCATGAGGGCTTTTGCCTGTATTAAAAGTGTTTGCTTTCTCAACCATAAAAATTCCAATTATTGCTCTAAGTGCAGCCGTACCGGGTTGCTTGCCTGAGAGCTGACCCACTATTACCTGAATCCTTCCCTGGATGGGGACGATGCTGGAATCCAAAAGACCCCCCAGGGAAGCGAAAGGACTCAGGCGGCCCACTTTCGGGTTTTCCTCCCTCTTTAAAACGGCGCTCTGTTGATATATACATTTTAGCAAGGGCCATAAAAGGCAGAAGAAAAATGCAGGAATCAATGGCGGCCCGGTCGATGGTGTTGTGATGCCATCAGTTACTTGAGCCCCCTTGGCTTGTGTGCAGGTGTGGGGAGGAGGTGAGAAACGATAGAGTCAGCACTAGCTCACTCTTAAAAATTCTGTCACGACTCCTACACAGGGATGCAGCAACAGCAGGGCTGACTGGACTGTGTACAGGTGGGGGCGGGGGGGTCTGCTGCAATTATCCCTAGCTATGTGAGTCTAATTTCCAGACATGAAAAGGCCATTATTATTTTTTCTCTCCTTCTGAATGTGCTAATCCTAATTGCATCAATAAAATACGAATACAAACCAAGAATAATCTTGCTGTCCGGTTTTGCCACGTCTGTCTTGACTGCTTACAGTAATCCGAAGCAGAGCATGTGTCTGTGTCATCTGAGGGAAACAGTTTGCAGCACATAGGATGGCATATGCAGCCACAAACCAAAAAGAAAAAAAAAATGCAAATGGCAAGTGTAAAATAATTTCCCCGGGAGGCGTCTGCATGTAAATGAACAGGCAGAGGTTAGACATGTGGCCCACTGTAAAGGTTCAAAGGATGGAGGGCCTCACTAATTAGCAGGCATATTGCCCGTCTCCGAACATGCCTTCACATTTCAGATCAGACGCCTTCGGGGCCACTCCAGCTTCTTCTTTCAGCTTGTGTTAGGCTGCTGAAAGAAATGTGACTATTAATGACACCTAATAATAAACTGTTTACAAAGCTCTGTGCAGTCTGAGAGATGTACGTTTAAAAAACAAGGGAGAAAGAAAAAAAGCAACATCATCTGATTATTAACCTGCCACACGGAGTCAAGGAGGATGTTTATGTTTTTTGCTGGGACCAAACGTGGTTTGTCTTCAATCTGTTCTTTACAGACTGATACAGATTCTGAGGTTTCAGACGAGTTAATTAGCCTGTGTTCTGGAGGACAAGTTGAAGGTGTGCACAAACAACCTTTCTCATGAAACTAGTGCTACTTTGCAGAGGGGACCTAATTAGAGCTCGTGACTCCTAGAAGGGAGTCATTCTGACTCTTAAGTAGATGAAAATCACCAACATTGCTAAACGGAGCACTGGAGGCTTGACGCTATTTGCTTTCTGAAGGCTGAAGCCTGAAGTCTGGATAGCGGCAGAACCTTGAACGACTGTCAAATTCTTATGATTGGAAACTGAGAAAGATGCAGGACCTCGAGTCCTTTTTCAACCTTGAAACTCAATCAAGT
The DNA here is from genome assembly GCA_024036415.1 of Prochilodus magdalenae. NCBI lineage: Eukaryota > Metazoa > Chordata > Actinopteri > Characiformes > Prochilodontidae > Prochilodus > Prochilodus magdalenae. Next base: position 358,265 of record JAMWET010001436.1, on the reverse strand, counting down.
TTTGCAATGACACGTTTATTTCCACAGTAAAGAGCCTACGTTATATAATTCAACTTTTTTGCTGGACTCTGGTCATCGATATTAGCGCGCAAACCTTGATTATCGTCAGCAGAATTTTCAAGCTGCTTTTAAAATACCAGCAGTAAAGACTCAACTCTTAGTAGTTTACCTCATCTTCACTTCCCGAGAGGGCCAAAGTTACCCATGTGTCCATTGTCAAACCTGCCTGCACGGCAGAAAGTCAGAGAAGATGGAAGGATGCTTGATGTTGTCACTTGACTGCGTTTAACGGACCTCTTCGCCTGAGGAAACCATCTTGTTGTTACACATCCAAATGTGTGGGAGCTCCCCTGACAGAATGAGGCTCAGAGTGAAGACATGAATATGGCGATGATTCCACTCACGTGGTGAGCCCACTGGGCAATTCCCGTCTGCTTTAAGCTTATATATATAAACAACACGGTTAACGGTCTACAATGATTCAAAATCTCTGTTAAGTCTCCCCTGTGTAAACCGTTAAAGGGAATATCTAAAAATGCTAATTCTGCTAATAAGAAATGAAAGCTAGTAGAGGCCAGTTAGTATTTTGTAGATGTGTAATGGTCCGCAACTGGCTTTATTCATCAGACCCATTAGCGCTAGCACATTAACATTCCTTCACACCTTGCTAAGAAGAGATTTAGAAGTACGGCAGTGTCCCTTTGCTAGTCCCACTGCTTATATTCGGAAAGAGTGCACTTGCCCTGCATATAAACATGCAGTAGGCATAATGTCTGCAAGTCTCTGACTTCATACATCCCCTGTGTACTTGTAAACAAGAGGTGTGTACAATGGCACTCGTCCTTAAGCGTGCCCAATCAAAGCAAATTAGATCAGGAGAAGCCGGGAGCTTGCTTTGGCGCCTTCGCATGTCTGTCCGCGGACACGGCAGCCGTCTGCGTGTGTAAGTGAATTTCCATCCCATTAGGGCCACAGAGGACTGGCCCTGCCCACTGCAGAGCCACTCCAGAGAGCCTCTAATGAATCAAGTGGCCGCAAAGCGGCCCACTCCTCTCCCGGCCAAACAATGGCCGTTAAACGACTGATTCACTGTGCTTGAGACTAACAAAGTGCCGTTCTGAGCTGGAGCCTGTCCTGCCGTTGGTAAGACATCAAGGCCAAGAAAAATACCAATAGCAAGTATGAAAGATAAATACATTATTTATCCAAACGGGCACAAGGGAGGTTTGAAGTCAGAAAGCTTGGGGCACGGTCATTACGCATGACTGTGCGCAGGGTAAGTACATTAAGGCTGGTGCAAAAAGAAAGTGTCATCTGTCCTAAATTCCCATTAGCCATATTTATAGGAAGTGCCAATGGGGATAATCAGTAGACATATGCATATGTAGCTTCCCTGGCCTACATAATGGTCTACATAACTGATCTTTGTATAACCGGTCCCTGTTCAACTTTTACAAATTACATACTGATAATACTGACGTAAATTTTAATACCCCTATATATATGGAAGTATCCCAGTCGTATATGGTGTATATCTGCACAAACTCGATACATAAGATGGGCTGTAATACAGTGGCCAGTGATTGCTTTTTTGGCTGGTAAACTGATTTATAAATACTCAGGTATGGTTTTACTTTACTACTTTATTAATAGGTGTCTATTAGCAAACTGAAAAAGGCTGGACTATAACGTTACTGGAGAACAGCTGATCTAAAAACCTGGTTACTATAACAACCAACATCTAATCTGTCACACTGATCCTGTGACCAATGGCTGTTGACTGTTGCGCTGTTTGCTCTGAAGGAGAATTAAAGATAAACCATTGTTTACAGACAGAAATGACCGAAATGAAGAGTGTAATCTGTAGCACAGTTGGAATTTACAGGATCCTACGTCCATACCTTCATTAACCACGATGGTTTTCGATGTTTGGATGTCAATGGGCCAGTGTGCGGTGGCCTTAGGGCTGAGAATCTGAAGCTCAGGAGGAAGTGTCAGCATTCACTGTACCTTTGACTTAAGACACAGCCATGCACGACTTTATCAACAATTTGGACATGTTGCCGCATTTTATGTTCCCAAATTTGTCGCAATATAATGGGAATTAATTTTAAATTCAACAGGTAAACTTCAATTTTGCAATCAGAAGTGTGTTCTCTATAAAGAATGTGTTCACTTATATTCAACAACAAACAAATTGACCAGGGCCAGCCACACTTTTGCTTTTAACAGGATGGTTGTTTGGAGCTCGGCTAAAAGGACAGTATGATAAAAAGATAAATGAGTAAGTCTTATCCTGATGCAAATAATCCTCAGTTCACCATCAGTGCCATAATGTATGGAGGTCTCCTACTGCTTGACAGAGTGGCAACCCTTGTTGGGCAAACGGCACTCTGTGCTCCTGGGAGAAACACTTCTTTGCTTTAGTACATTGCCAGCTGTTCTTTCCCTCTTTCGAAAAGGTCATGCATTGAGCAAATAAATAAATAATCTGATGAGTCTCGTAGGCTGGGCCGGTTTACACAAACCAAAGATTTGTAACGGCTCTGGAAAAAATCCCCATCTCAGAGCCATCGTTTCTCATAGAACGCTGCAGCTTGATCTGCACTGTGTAGGAAGCTCTCTCCTACGAGAATGTGCGCCTGCTCTGACACATACACATGGTAGGGATGGAGGATGCTGAAGGGATTTGGGGTGGGGTAGCGGGGGTGACGGTGCAGTGCTACATTGAGGGGGTGGGGGATTAGCCCAAATTATTTACAGTGTCTCGTATGCAGGCTTGCATGTCTCGTAGCCCCAGCCCCATAAGGTTTTGCAGGGCTGCATTCTGGCATCTCTAAAAAGGTCTGCCCCACTAAATCTGGCACTTCATCAAATGCGATATTAATGACCCGGGATTCATCATGCAAATTCGCTGCGGAATACAAACTTCCGAGCTCAGCTCCTGCATGTACGGGAGTCGGCGGTGATCACTCCCAAGGTCGCCATGAATCTTCTTCAACGGGACGTCATAAAGCATCTGCATACTTTGACGGAGCGGAAATGGATGGCTCCCTCGTCAAGCCGCTTTGCTTCCTCTCTCCTGTAGCGCGCAAAGTGGCGGCCAAGAAAGAAAGACCTAGCGCTTGGATTATGTGCATCAGATAAGTTCCTTATGACTACCCACTGAGCCAAAATCAATTTATTTACTGTTATCAGATCTAGCATTTAGTCATCCACTTTCACTGAGCCTCACGCTCCGATAGCGGTGCCTCTCTCTTTCCCGAGAGCAGGTAATCTCAGCCAGAGAATTATCATTTTCAAATGATGAAAGGCCTTAGGCTTTGTTACACAATCTAAGGTAAGCAAAAGATCATTTTTTAATCAATCATCTGTACACAGACAAACACAAAAATGCACGGCAATGACGTGCTCTATCGTGCCGCTCTATGATTAATATTTCCCACACCGGTCTATGTTTGGGGTCTGCGGTGTACCTTGTTCTTCCTCCACACTCTCTTGCTGTTAGCCAAGGAATGAATTGTGCAGCGTATGCTGCATTGTGATCCAGGGCTTAAGACACCTACTGAGGCCTGCACCTGTTTCTCCTCAAGCTCTCTAAGCCAGAGAGAGCCTTTCTCTTAACTGTCCGGCATCACCTCCACATTTTTTTGACACTTGCCTTCTAGATTCTGCGTTCTAGGGCAAGGGAGGAGGTGTGGGCGTGTGGTTTGAGACTTTTTTCCACTTGGCAGCCCTCCTCCTTCTTTTTCCCTCTTCATATTAAGAGACATAGCAAAGACATTCAAGCTCCACCTCGGCAAACAATTCTTAGATCATCGTGCCGGGGTCTCTCCACAGCAATAGCGAGAAGACAAGCTTTGACAACCCGCTGCTGCCTCCTGTCTGACGGCGAGAGCAGCGTTAAATGTTAATACAGTTTTCTGCTTTTGCTGAGCTGCAGACCTGCCGGACAGCTCCCTCCGATAAGCCCACACTGGGATCAATTTACAGCGCTGGAGTGTTTACGGGAGTGATCACTCCAGCGGCTGCAGGGGAGCGAGACCGAGCGGCAGCATGGCCTGCAGGTTGTGTGTTCACATCCCGGCTGGAGAGCTGCTGCACTGTCCTTGAGGAGGTTGCACGTGTGTCCGGACAAGAGAAGCGGATTCTCTGCGAGGCAAAACATCCGTTTATTTGCCATAGAAAGACGGAACTCTGTTATTTTGCTATACGCTCATTCCAAGAACTTCAACTACTGAATATAATGTGGGGCTTGATATAGCAACCAAGCACAGGGTAGAAAAAAGACCTAGAATAATGGCCTCCTACTAAATATTTACCAAACCGCCCACTGGTATATCTTAAATAATAGAGAAAACAGTCAACATGCCCACTTATCAAGCACATATGTTTGTTTGCAGGCTGCTCCTGGCCCGCTGTCCAGCTGCAGTGGTTAGCCGTGTGGGACTCATCCTTTCATGCCTGCCTATTATTCTCCCCGCTCTACCTACTGCAGCGTATAATCCCATACCGCAGCGGCTTGTGTGCAAACAGCAGAGACAAAGCCACAGCTGTCCCCACATTGCGCTACACCTTGTGGGCACGGCCACGCACTACGCCTCCCTCACGCATCCTCTGAGCCCTGGAGGAGGCCAGCGACCTTTTTTTTTTCCAGCCCTTTCCCCTCACGGTCACTGTCCTCATCACATCATGTAGGCCACACCTGGACTACACGTCTTGCGGAGCCCGTTTCTTCAGAACTCCCCTCATCTCTCAGCATGACGGCTGCAGAAACACACTTCGGTGTCCTCATTTACCCAGCCTTACACAACTGCATGGTGTGAGGAAAGAAAAAAGAGAAGATTAAGTAAAGAGGGTGGGGGGTGGGGTGAGTCTGTAAATGTCCAATAGCAAACCTAAATCACAAAAAAGTGAGCACCACGGTTTCTATTTCGGGCAGCGTACAAAAAAATTACAAGGAAAGCAAAATTATTTAAAGCCTTCCAACCCCGGCTTTGTCTCCGGCAGCACCTCCATAGCCTTTCGGCCTTTGATGAGGCTCTCGAGGCTGTTTGACCCAGATAAAATAAAGGATTTTGTGCATTTGGGAACCCGGTATTAAAGGCTTCTCCCCTCTTCTCCAAAACATATTTTGCAGAAGAACAAAGAGGGGAGACGCGGTGCGCAGAAATGGTGTCAGGATTGAGTAGGCATCACGCACCCCATTGCCTCTCCTCTCACTTAATCATCAAAAGAAGTTAAAATGCCAGTAGACATAATGAGGTTGAATAGCAAGAGCACTGCAAGGCTTTTTTCCCCCTTCTCTCCATTCTCTTACTCTCTCCTTTGAGCGGGTTTTCTATTGTACAACAGAGATGCAAAACAAAATAATTAGGTCACCAAACGATCTGAAAAAACGACAAAAAGGAACCCAATTGTGCTTTTTTTGTCTTTTAATTGGATGGTCTTAGCACTCTGTCATTTTAAGTGGAATTAGTCTACTACTGTGCCCTGGACGCTGGCTCTGCTCCGTATTCAAGAAACGGGGAATGAAGTCTTGTAACGACGCCAGTGCTTCAATTATTCAGCATACTATGTCTGAATATCAAAGACCCAAAAGTTCAAAATGGAGGGGCCCATGGAGGGCCCTTTGCTGGGCTTTTTGATAAGGCCATTCTATTGTTGCAGCCCTGTCTGTAGATATTGATCTGCACCCTCTCTGGGTGGGCTCTGGGGGGACAAACCTGTCTGCTGCCTAAAGCCCACGCACTCATCCCATGCAAGACAGGGAAATGAGTTGCCATGGACACGTGGACAACTGTCTACAGCGAAAGCCCGTTTGATTGACGACACGTCGGAGCTTTGCTGCTGAAAAGCCCGTTTGTTTTCTGCACCTCCTCTGATGATGAACTGTCCATCACTGCGCATGCATTACTGCACTTGGGCTTGTTTCAGTTGGCTGTATTTAACAGTAACCTTCTGCAGGCTGTTTTAATCGTGCGTCTGTAATTTGAATGTTAATTATTCACGTTTTAACACCATAAACAAAAGTTTCGACCTGGCATGACTGAAGGGGTTAGCTAGTCGATGCATATAGGAAATGCAATGAGACCAGTGGCTTTGAATTACCCCTTTTAATACTATTCATCTCCAGCAGTTCAGCAACAATGCATACTAATGACAAGTGTGTTCCGGACAGCTCTGATTCCTCTGAAATCTGACATTGGTTTTTTATAGACTGTACAGTGCCCTTAGTCCAGTTAAAGCAGAGTTTTGTGTGTTCTTGGTTTGTCTATTTTATTGTCATTGGGTCGATATAGAATACACTTATTGTCAAAAACAAGTTGCACAAATAGCTGTACCCAAAAGGACTCAACTGACAGGACTGAAACTTGGTGTGTAGGTTTGAGATCATGAGACACGCAAATCATTCAAGTTTCACACTCGACCGTGCATGTGACCTAAACATGGACAGGTCTCATCTCTGTACCTGACCCAACAGCCACCATTACAGACACTCAGCGAGCAGTGATGTCAGACGGCTGCACCACGCAGGACTACAAGCACACAGACCGTTACCACGACTGTCCTTAACACCACGTCACCGTCACCAAAGACTGCAGTGGTGTCGTACCAGACTGTCATGGAGTGACTCAGAATGGCAGCGGGTCATCTTCAGTGACGAGTCCCGCTTTAGTCTTGGTGGAGACGCCCAACGAACCCGTGTGTGGAGGCACCGTGGTCAGCACCGAGATGAACGGTTTGTTGTCACACGTCCAGAAGACCTGGTGTCCCTCCACCTCCACCCCTACCGCACCATCTGCAGGAACTGTGTGAGGATGTTCAAGCTGCATGGGATGGATTATCACAGGACACCATGAGGAACCTCTACAGCTCCATACCGAGACGTCTGCCGTGTTGGGTTAGCGAACACGGCGGCCCGACGCCATACTGACAGACAGACTTCTGTAGTGTGGTGATATTGATCATATCAGTGTAAATTTATCATCAGTTATTGATCCTGGTAGCCTTTATCTTCCTTTTCCAACAGACCTGCACTCCCACACCTCCTTCTGGGTGCAGGTATTCTATTGAAGATGATGGTATTATCACAATATTTTGCATGGTAATATTGTATTGATAGCCACACCACATTTCAGCCAGGAATAAAGTACTAGAGTGTGATAGAAGCTGGACTTGTTAACTGGACAAAAATAAATATGTATTTTTGGGGGAAATAAACATTTTAACATTATCAGAACGCACGCACAAGCATTGTATGTTAAATTATACAGAAAGCACAAAGAATAAAGGAGGTAAAGGACAAAACTCAAAGTAAATGTCAGTGCTGCATATTTGCAAAAGGACAAAGAGAGCTGAATCTACTGGATTGGATCTATATGAAAGCAAACACGCAGCTGAGTCTTAGATCAGGACCTCTAAGCAGGTTTGGTTGAGCTTGCCTGTTTGATAACTCTCTTTCCCCCCGAAGCTGGGCTTTAATTGATCCAGGCAGCCATGATACTACCTTGCTACCTGCTACAATTGCTAATATGTTCTCGCTATCTCTCCCAACCCATTCACTCTTTCATTCATATTTACACTCCCACCCTTCACGTCATTCAAAATACATGACACGTGCTCAGCTTGCACAAACAGCATGCATGAAACTCAATCCAAGCAGGAGCAAACAGCAAACGAGACCACACCTTCACCCCCTCCACCGAATTACGAATGAAATATTAATTTATCCAGGCAGAGACGGACGCCTCACAGCATCGCTAAATTGTGCGTGCGCGTCCCGAGAGCAGAAGCAAGCTGTGGCCTAATAACTTCAACCATCCTTCAACCTGAGCTGCGAGTTAACACCTCAAACGTTCCGATGGCAAAGAAGCTGACTGTCTGCACTACTCAGTGCTGTGTGCTGATCAAAAAGCGTCAAGACACGCTACACAGAAGCAGAGACGACAGAAAGGAAGAAATAGAGGGAGAAATATGAAGACAGCGAGCTGAACTATAAACACTAACAAACCAACACTGTTAAATTAATTCATTTCTATGGAGTTAAATATATAACTAGCCTTCCAGGGGTTGTGTAAAGTGGTTTTGGTTCACTCTCTCATTGTCACTGTGGTTTAAACACTTCCACCCTTCAGCCCGGTTAACTGAGCCTCCTTCACTCCTGTATTTTGGCCTTGCTCTGCATAATTCTGTGGATACGCGAGGTCAGCAGACGAGAGAAACTCGGCCAATCAGAGTGCGAGGAGATCTCGGCTCAGCTGGAGGCCTTTTTCTGATGGGGGGCTGCAGCATAGGCAGTCACTGCGGCGGTGCAAGTGCTCTCCCTCTAATTACCGGCACAGCCTCAGGCTGGGAAGGGGCCCGGCACCACCACCAGTCGACTCAACGATTCAGTCACGAGTCAAGGAGAAGGTAAGGAAGAACCTGCACCGGACTGCAGAGGAACACGAGCCCAGCATCAGTTTGGGAATTATATACGTTTTCACAATAAACAAAATGTACCATATTCTTACATTCTATACCGCTTATACTGTATTACGCAGCACATGGGAAATATGGGGCTGCAGCAATTCATCAACTAAGTGGATAGTCATTTATGGCTTAGAAATCCAAGAGCTATATAAGTTCACCGGACAAAAGATTAAGCATCTCACACGTATAAGGTGGTAGTAACTCTAAGCTCCTGCAGATGGCGCTACACAAGGATGATGGGGCTATAAATCCCTGTGGGGTGTGAGTGACGGGATCCATAGATTGGGAAGAGGAGCTACAGTGCAGGGAATGTCTCGTTCCATGTGTGGAAAATGGCTCCAGAGCAGATGTTAATGATTGGCTAAAAGGAGGGACTGCATGTGGGCGTGGCCAAAGACCATAGTGTGAAGGAAGTAGCTGAATCTGCAGGTGTGTGGAAGCGTACGGTCATACGGGTCTACCAGCAGTGGATACAATCCCAGTCTACAGGGAAAACTCCTCGGAATTGTGCCAGGGAATGCCTCCACCACATCTGGAACCGACTGGCCAATCCTTTGATGTGAGAGTGTCTGAACACTGATTTGGCTACATCCAGAACCTTGTCCAGTACATGCCTAATCCAGGCCCAGCTGTTACTGGTGCTGGTGGAGGTGTTACAGTCTGTCAGGTACGATTCAGTCACAGGGGACTCATTTTAATTAATTAAAAATATTTAATTAACATTAATTCATAAAATTAATACTCACAGTACTGGGGCCCATGAGCGTCTAGTTATGAACATGGTCTAATGGCTCCTCCCCATTTGGTATATATGGGTTCCTGTGGCAGCTGAACAGCTGTTAATCAAGCTGTTTATTAACCACGCCCACACACTTCTCAGATAGGTCTGATCAGCAGTTTTTAAGCCATTTTTTTTTTATTCAGGTTTTTCATCAATCAGGCTTTGCTGGATTTTTAATGTAATATATTTAATATCATAAAACCTCCTTTAATATTATACTCTGGGATTTTGCAGCCCACAACTATCACACACACGGCAGGGCTGTGGACATTTGCCTGAACGTGCTCTTGAATGTACTCAGCTCCCGGTACTCATTGTCAAAAGTAAGCGGGCTTGCCCAGTAAAATATTGATGTCTGCTTATATTTGCATCGCATTCATGCATCTGATTAAATATTGATGAGCATTAATGAGACAGTGCCCCCCTCCATCCCCTCCATTAAAACATGACCCAGATTTTTTTTCCTGAAGATTCAAATAATTGAACAACTGTTTCAAGCCTCGAGCAGACGTGGCCTCCGTGTGCCAGTCGGCGAGACAGGGTTTGCACTTTTTTTGCATGGCTCTCAGTGACTCACTTGATATTTTGGGGTTTGTTTCTAATGAGCTGCCTGCTAGCTGGCATGCAGTTCCATCTCAGAGCAATTACAGTGGCCCTAATCTATGGCAAAGCCCCCCGCACACCCCCCATCCGGTGCACTGCGCTGGCCTTTTTCAGCCCCATACCGACCGTCTGGTGGAGAGAAAGAGTGGACTTTTGGCAGAGGTTGTCATAGTTGAGTGAAATCCCTTCACCAAATCAACGAGTGTTGACATTTCTTCTTTAGGACGTGTTAAACACAAGGCTCATGAAGCAGCGTTCGGACCCGATCTCTCAGCAGCAGCATAATTACACCGAGGCAGCCAGAAGACACACATGAACAGGAGCGCATTACAGGCATTGGCTCATACACAAACATACTGTTATTTCTGCCTATGTGAGGACCTTACCTTTACCAGGTGAGAAAAGACTGAAAACCTGTTCATTTTCTTGTGAGGATTTGTGGCCATGTTTTCATCATAAGGACACCTGGTCCTCACATATGGCTAATTACAGGCACACCAAAACATGCACACACACCCTCGCTCTCTTCCTCTCCTGTTTAAATGCTTGCTGTATTGCTTTTTTACAGAATATATTAATTCAGTCGCAATGTATTCATCTCTCTCTCTCTCTCTCTCTCTCCATCTTCACCCATGCATGCAATGCTGGCGTGTCTACGTGAAAAATGGCCATGGAGTCGCCAACAGCAATACAAGCACTCACATCACACCAGAAACACAGTGGCACACCATCTCTGTTTAAGCTTCTTCCTCTTTACACACAGACACACCACAGTTCAGTTTTATCGGCTGTGTGCGTGACAGGCTTTCACCACTGTAAGAACAAAGAGAGCACATACACTCTCTCCCCAGGAAATTACGGCCGCACAATACATCCGTTACAATGTAAAGCCGTAATAGTGTAAACGGGAACGCTGTGATATTGGAATTAGACCCAATAATTATGACTGCTAATTTAGCAATAATTTTAGCTCTTGCACACGCTGACTCACATTTAATCACTAGTAGTGGGAATTTCCTTTCCTTTAAAATGCCCATTTACTCTTATACCTTTGGCTCCACCAGAGCCGGTATGTCTCATTTCAACAAAACTCTAACCTCCTTTAGAGCCAAAACATTTCACCTCAGTTTATTGTAGTAATGTTTTCACACCTTGGCTGTACATGTCTTAGCATATGCTAATATAGGCTAAAATATAATGTAATATTGTAGTCCTGCCACACAGAAAGAACCATGTATCTAGGGTTAGTGGTGGTTGAAGTGGGTTTAGACAAGGTCTTTCATATTAGGAAGGACCTGAATTTGGGTGGGGTGGTTTAGTTTGAGCAGGAGAAGCTAGTGTCTTCTTTGTAGCCTAGTGAGTTAACAGTTAGGTGAGTGGGACCGAGCAGTGAGTGTTCGCCTCGCCTTTTGTTTTGCAGTGCTTTTTAAAGAGTGGAAATGAAGCCGAGGATGAACGCCTGACTCTGCTGAGCCTACTGACGTGATAACGCACGCTGCAGTATAGCATAAATAAGAATACAGACTTTAGCTCAGCTATAAGCACTGATCTTATATCTCTGCCAGGTAAACAGTTGTTGGGTGGTTGAGACTTTCTGGTTGCAGATGCATGTTAGTGTAACTGTAAACACTGTAACTCTGTCTGTAAATGTTCGATGTTTGCGGTGAAAGCTGTTTTATTAGCACTAAGGTAACTAGCTAGGCGAGACTATTATCAGGGTTAAAGGTCAGTAATTTAGAAATAAATGTCTGCCTGCTGACGACTTATTTTTATCCTTTTGCTCTTAGTAGTTTGTGAATATTGGTTAGTGATTTTTAGTGCGTTTTTTATGTTTTATTGTGTGGTAATGTAAAGCAATTTGAAACTTGTTCTAGAAATGTGCTATATAAATAAACACACATAACTAATTAACTTATTTACTATTTATACATATATTAATTCCACAGTTTACACCCATTCACTGATAAAGCTCATTAAATCATTATTTTACAGCAAAGGAGGATTATTTTATTTTTGCCTAAACATCTAATTCTACTGTGGAGCCACAAAAGGGGAAATACAAGGATCGCAACTGGATCTAGAGTCGCATGTACATATCTCTAGCCTAGACTATCAGTACTCTATCAGGACGAATGGATTCATTAACTTTGTCAATGTTAACCTAAGTCTCTTTCGCTCCAGTGAGTTACGTGGAAAGTATCATGATACTGAATTTCATCAGTATCACCTAGCGCTATAGCATCCCTATCAAATATGACGCGAAAACCGGCTGCTTGAAAGACTGGAGCTGTCTGTAGTGCAGACACGTAGAGAAGGGTGCTAAATAGCAGAACAGCTGCAAAAGCAAACAGACATTATCACAAATGCGAGAGACTAATCACTCACATACACGAACACACAGACACTAGAGCAGAGACACAAACTGGAACACATGTGCCCAGTGAGGCCTAGCAGATGGTCTCCGCCCCCATTTCCATACATACATCACCTTTCTCCCTCTTCTCTCCTCCATCGCTCTCTCTCTCTCTTTCTCTGAGCAGATCGTTCAGGCACAGCACAAACGCACAAGCAGGGACACCCACAGCCCTCCTGTTTGCAATCAAACAAAAAGCAGGCCCTATTAAGAGCTCGCAAACAGTCGAGACAAAAGATGCAATCCTTTAGAGCCATGGACCATGACACATGTAATAGGCACGTCTCTCACTGCTTACTGAAGGTTATGGTGCCTCATCATCTCCTGATGACATACCCCATCACTCATTTCATCGACTGTTGTACCGGTTTGAAACCTGAGAGCGAGATATGATAGCACACAAGCATTCTGAAGAAAGGGGTAGAGGCCGTGCTACACAGCACACAACACAGTAACACCCATCGAACTCGCCACGATCTATCCAAGGCTAAGATACACGTCGATTAATCGGCCCCAAACTCTGCTTAAAAATCTGTCTTGCGTGGATTCAAGAACTTTATTTACTTTAAATTAAACCTAATACTGTTATTTACTTGCAAATTGGGACACTGAGTTGAATCTGTACTGCCTGTGTTGTACTGTCTATTAGAAATTAAATTTATTGTTGCTGATTAACTGAGCATTTTACTGATTAGTTGAGTAATCAAGGTGTTTTAAAGCAAGGTGTTTCATAATGCAAGGTGCATTATCTTAATTAAAGAAGAATGAACTATGCCCAGGTTGTGTAAGATTTTAAAACTGTATTATAAAAAAATAATACACTACGAAAAAATCTATGCAGGGAAAAATTGCCTATAGTTTGTCCATGAAACTTTGTGCATGATCATCAAGCCAAACAAAGAGTCACTGCTGAGTCATCAAGAACAGACATTTTAATTGATTATTATTGCATATTGGTTAATTGAGACTTTTATTCTAGCGATTATTCAGTAGATTAATAGAGAAGTCATCAAGGTTTTTTATAAATGACAGATAATACAAAAGCTGAGAAAACAACATTGCAAGGCTATTCTAAAAAAAAAAAAATCAAAAGTAGGAAAAACAGTATGCAAAGAAAAATGCGTTTACAGTAAGTGAGTTTGTCTACAATATAATTTGGTAATTCCTGGAAGAAAGCAAATATGCATCACCATGCGACATGCGGCTGAATTATCAAAAATGTAAACTAATAATTTATTAATGATTATTGACTTTATTAATGCCTAGTTAACATATAATACTGTAGTGCTGTTAAATCCTTGGACAACACCACCGTAATCGGATTTCTCTGCTAGAAATCAAGTACTCAACAGATTATTTGCAGATTTTGTACAATAATCGATTATTTCACAGATTAATTGAGCAATCAATTAAACAACAAGCCATGCACAGCATTTCTAAGGTTTACAAATGCTTTATTATAAAAAAGGAGGAACAACATATAAACTAGTTTACCTATGAGACTATGAGAGAAAGCAAATGTGCATGACCATCAAGCGACACTGCTCATTACTCAAGAATGCAATTCTGAATCAATTATTTATTAATACTTTAAAACTCTTGGAAAATAATGAAATATTTCACTGATTATTACAGATTAACAGATTAACTCAAGGATTTTTTATGAATGCCAAACAATAAAAACCTCCATGCATCATCATCCATCACTGCTGGGTCATTAAGAATGTAATTTTATTTTTCAGATTATTAGTTTAAAATCGAGATTATCTGATTAATCGTGACAGACCTACAGGGAGTGTAGTTAAGGATAAGTGTTAAGATCACAGGTTATGTTTGAACAGGCTTATCAATCAGGCCCTGATGTTTGCTAATACAGACGTGCTCCCAGCAGCCTGAGAAGCTTCACCCTCACTGCCGAGGTGAACCGAAGGACTCAAGACTTTTAATCATCTCTAATTTCTCATTCTGACTGACAACTTGCTTTTGAAACACGACTTACAGAGGGGAGCTGATTTAAGTCGTGCTACTGCTCTTTCCGAGTCTAGCTTGGGGGGAAAAACATCCCTTGTGGGTTAATAAAAAAAAAATCAGACAAACTCTGAGCTTTAAAACCTATTACAAACATATGCATTAAATGTGAATAGCTGATTAAGCGAAATGCCTGGCAGTATAAAGAAGATATTTTAGTGAAGATGTGATGAAAAACAAAAACGAGAAATGTTACATCTCTTAAATCAAAAGAAACAAAAAAAGTATGATAAGAGGACAAAGATTCTTAAAGCTACAAAGCTCTAAAGTTTCTAAAACGAAACGCTGCAGGACACACAGTCCACAACGTTCCCGCGAATCACTAAGAGGATAAATTATTGAGGAAATGTGCTACATGTCTTTTTATTCAGTTTGATTCTAGACGCTTTAAGAGTCACTTTCTCAGCCATTATGACAAATAAGGATAAAGTAAACACGGCTATTAACACCAAAACAAGCTTTTTCGGGTTATCTGAATGATGCTGAGGAGGCCAACACAGCACCTGTCTCTTAAACGTACAGAGTCACTGTTATGATGTTCTGAAAAGCAAGGAAATCATAAAAAAGTTAAAATAACGCTCTCATATAAAAACTACTGTGATTGAACACACAGTTAAGGCGCATATTTTACGTTTTATAGACCATTTCAATTTAAAATGCTTTTAAGAGCACTTACCACAAACCAGGGCAAAGTAAACAATCTTATTTATTGCAAGAAGTGCTTTAACTGTGTTATTCGCTCCAGAATGAGAATATGAATTGTAAAGAGGGCAACATACAGCACTAGGGATGCACTGATATAAGAACTTTGGGCTGCTGCTGGGACTAAATACTGGGAGTAAAATAAACCAGGATTAGCTTTAGGAAATTGAAAACTTAGTTCCATAGTGCTAAACTAAATTCAGTAAATTTAATATATATAATGATGTGTCTCTTTATTATGAAGCATGGTGTAGTTAGCGTACAACATATCAAATTGAACTTCAAAATGTTAGTTTATAACGAGGACAAGATACGGGCTATTGACCCCCCACAGCTGCTGCAAATAAAAGGATACCAGATTTCTTAAATACAGTAAGTTTGTCCTATTAAATACAAAATATTCTCTCGATTCTGTTGCCCATACGGTAAAGGTGTTAAAATAAAAGGTTCTTTTTGGTACAGCAAGTGTGTGGGCGAGTAAGGTCAACTGGGCTAGACGCAGCTCTGCCAGTTCCATGTATACTGCCATAAGAATTATACTGGAACCAAGGCCAACTTCACACGGTATTCCAAAATATCATTCCAATCATTGTCCAGTTTGGGACATGAAGCACAGCTATGTAGTAGTGTAGAACCCACTGACTCACATTTATGACATATATATGAGATGAGAGCTCAGGGAAGACATGTAGGGAATTTGAATTTAGAGTCGAGTGGTTGAGGTAGAGTTAATTAAGGATTAAATAATGATGTGTATTAATGAAACATGTTTGTATAAACTCAAGATAGAGGTCTGTCTGCTCCCACTAGAATTTCTACGGCTCCCTCCCACAACAGAGACTTGTATAAGAGTAAATCATTTAACCATTTAAATCTATTTAAAATCCCTGACATTTATTTTAGCAAGTCTTTTTATTCTTTGTTTTACTTTAATTGATTAACTAAAAGAATAATTGACATAATTATAATTAATTTGCATGAGTTCTATAGCCCAGGTTCATAAAAAAAGAAAAACAAAATAAAAAACAAATGGAAAAATTAATACTTAAATAGAAAGGTAGGAATATGTACAGATATACAAATAAATTACACTATATTAAAACATAATAATGATGGTAAATGAAAAACAAATCTATGGCACTGTCATGTGAAGGATTAGCACATGGCACCTTTCACTATCACTGTCTATTATTTGTAGATGACTAATGATAATGTTCTAAGCTCAGGTTGCAGTGAGAACCAGACTCATTCCAGAATGGCTGCAAATGAGAGTCTTTCTGTAGAAGTGAATAAATGAATAAAGTTCTTTCAAACTGTAAAAACGATCTACTGAATTTGTCCCAAATTGCATTAACAGATCAGATCCATTCAGAGTAGGTGGGAAGTTTTGGAAATTTAAAGGCTTCACCATTTCTGTAGCACAGTGATGGAGTTAATGTGGTGTTCATGTGATTGGCTGCTTTGCAGCTCTTTAGACTGAGTTTATTATTTTCTTATTGATTACTTAGTTGTTTTCCCTTTATGCTAATTAAGCAAATTATAGTGTGATTATTATTCTTTTTAAAAGATGCCTGATTAATTAATTTAATTAACTGGGTTTGGTAACCGGCCATTCCCACCCATAATGCTCTTTTTGCAGGGGTACTGATACGGAGTCCCACGGAATCATGCAGGAATGCAAGATTGAAATTTATTTAGGCAATGGAGCTCGCAACTCCTTTGTACCAATACCAATATTCCAATTCTGGCATTTCATTTACCTTTTTCTCTTTCTATTTATTTACGGACTAGCACCATGACTCCTCCCCGTTCAAAGTCTTGGCTAGTTATGCTAGAAACGAAATAAGCATAAAAATGATAGAACGTGTATCAAAGTGCATCTTTAAAGGCATGAAGTTTGAGCTAATAAAGAAGAGAAAGGCGGGCTGAAAATGTGCGGTAAAGGAGATACTGGGTAGTGCGGTTGCTGCTTCAATAAATGAGCAACACTGAGCAGATGTAATGGAGGGGAAGTGGAGAGGTAGAGCAGCTCCGCAGAGTCAGCACAGATGGGAACAGTCGGGGGGGGGCAGAGAGAGAGATAGCACTAGAGAGGGAGGGAGAGGAGAAGTGAAAGGAAGGAGAACGAGCGATAGGAACATAAAAAGAGCACGGCATGTAAATTCACCATGTATTGATTCGGTTACAGGAACCAATTCATCCATCATAATTTCATCACTTGGTTTTAATGGCTGCATTAAGTATTCACACACGAGATGAACACAAGACGACAAAAACAACATCCCCAATTTGTACATCTAAAAAAAGCCGACCCAGCAGCCTGATTTGTATGATCTGATTTGTATTATCATTCCAAACTCGACGCCGGTGAATCAGCACCTCCAGATCAATGTTTTTTTAGCTCAGCATCACACACACACACAAACAAGATACAGGAGCGAGAGTGTTGGGATACTAATGACTGAAAGATGGAGTGAGACCACGCAAGGAAAGAGCGGAGCCACACAGCAGAAGGCCATGGAAGACAGATTGAGTTTGCCGTGGAGGCTGACCTGCCACGCCTCTCACACCGCCCACTCCGGGTCAGGAGAAGGTCCTGGGTCTGCAGGGCGGCAGAGGTGAAAGAGTGCGAGTGAACGACACTCCAACTCTAATAGGTCAGGTGAGGTCGCTCAGGCCGCAGCTTAAGCCTGGCCTGCTGCTGCCACAATCTCTGCACTCGCGCCTGTATCCTGCGGCCGTGGCCGACCAGCTTACTGAACTGTGGTGCTGCTCTCCTCTCTCTGCCTTTTTGCACAGGCTATGCTTTTATATCAGCGGTCTGGCTTGCTTATGTGGGTTCTGACACTGCAGGGTTTACTGTGGAAGAGCCTTTTCTTATAAAACTCCTAAAATGTGAACTGGCATTCCAGAAAATATGAGGAATTCAGGCTCGATGGGCCCTAATTGGGGCTAAAAAATTTATTATTCGATAATTTTAATTTTTTTATTTTATTAGGGGAATGAGAGGTGCTATGTAAATAAAGAATTTTATTTATTTATTTATTTTTTACTTTACCTATAAAATGGTGGCTGGTAATATTTTAGCTGTGCAACATACATCCATTTTTACAGAATGCAGTGTCAGAGACCACATGAGCAATTCTATTTGAGATTACATTATGCTCACTGTTTAATTATAATGCTTCACAACTTAGATTAGCCTTGTAGCTCTAGTCTAAAACTAAACAAGGACTTCAGACACCAACAATATCTTGGCCATTAGAACCAAGTCCATTAGATTAAGTGAGAAACTAGACATTTGTTTTTTTAATGTGCCCCAGACTGTAAAGCTGTATGTACACTGAGATGGTGTAATAAGGAGAGTTCAATAGAACTGACATACCGTGACCCTCATATACTGTTATTCCTCCTTCAAATACAAATCCTGCATTTCCTAACGAGGACGGGAAAACGGGCCGATTAGCAGTCATGCTGTATGATTGTATCCGTGTGTGCCGGTTGAAGCAGACCATCTTAAACTGAGAGTTCCATAGTGAGGACCAACTTTAATCTACTGTGTGCTGGTGTCCAGATCGAAAGCCAGAAGCAGGTATAGGGAACGTTAGCTACTAGCATTAGCTCCAAGCTAACTAGCATAGCTAACTAAATTTAGTCTATTTCCACATGGTGCTTCTGTGTGATCATCATGGGGGGTGTCTCGCTGTAAACCAGCCAATCAGAGCAGAGCTCAACTAATTATTCATGAGCTCATATAAGAGAAAACAGCTCGTTTTATTGCAGGCCTGAATCATAGGTTGGAAATGGGCTGCATCTGGGTTTTTTTTTTTTTTGCCCTGACCAAAGTCACACACTTTCTCTGTAGAACATCAAAGCACATTTTAAAATGCTGAATAAATGCATTCTATAGCACCTTTAACCTCCAAACTATGATTTTATTATGTGTCTGTACTGTTTATAACGTTGGCAGAAAATCTTTTCATATGCTGTTCTGGGAATAACAACAATAAAGCAGAATTGAACACGTCAGTACAAGCCAAGCCAAAACAGCCTCTCCACTCAAGAAGCCAAATCCAAATACATATATAACAGTAACACAGACACAGCACTCCAGCTTTCCACTGGGGGAAATGACAGTAAGGTACTTTCAGTGTGTAGGACGTCACCACATGCTTTAATGCTTTACATTGCATTTCCATTTTAATGTGGCGCTGCTTTTAATGCGGCTGTCCATTAGAAGTCAGACAGAAAAAAACACGTCACATCATTAAATCAGTTTTACGCTGACATTAAAAGACCAGTGCAGACATTTTGGCAAATAAACTCATGATTAAGTTGTTTGTTGTGCAATAGATACATGCAGATAGCTGGACGCGTACCAGAGCAGATCATCTTTGTCTTGCAGCCAAAGGAAAATGCAGCTTCCAAGAAGTCCGAAATAACTGTTCTCTAAAGATGCTAGATGTTCGGAATTTTTACACATTACTCACCTTATTAGAATCAGTGAACGAGGCCCAAGCATCAGCTTTCTGTTTATTCAGCGTAGAGGGTGGGAGTTTACCTTCTACGCTCATTTATGACCATCTCCACTTATTCACATCCTGAACTAATAACCTAGACACTACAAAACGATCACAGATCAGGTTATAAGGGAATAAGGCATTTACGGATCTAAATAATAAAAAACAGAAATAAATAAACAGACAGTTTGAGTTTCAGAATGCCACAGCCTCATTTAAACAGCATGCAAATGCAATCCAGCACTTATCGACGGAAGCTTTATGCTTCCACTGACACAGGTTTTTATGCCTCTCCCTTTGCTGCTGCTAGAAATGGCTGGAGACGAACTGTGCACTATTGCATGCCATAAACATGGAAGACAGGGTTATTTGTCCATATGGGTGTACTGGCCTTTGAACTGGCATTTTGTTATTCAGACTAATTATAAAAGAAAGGAAAAGGAAGAATATTCAAGCACACAGCTTATCCCAGATCCCATTTGTGTGGTTATGGGTTAGATGGTTTGAAATTCCTCCTCAGTCTTTTGCTCAGGCAAGCTCACAGACCATATATCGATATATATGGAAAGATGTGGACATTAATGAGGTACCGTTCTAAACCCACCCCAGTCACAGCTGTACGGCCACGACCACTGACACGCAGGTACTCCCTCTCTAACCCTCTACAGTAAATGGAAACGCGTGCGACGTTCTGGGAGGCCACACGCAAAAAAAGCAGCTTTGCGCGTGGGCCTGAATGAGACCTACAGCTGTAGTCACATATATTCAGAAAGTCTTACATCTCGGCTATAAATAGCCTCAAAGACCCAGATTCCTCAGCTCACTCAGTACACATGAAAACACACGAGTGCGCACATACACACTCTCTCATGCGCACACACACACACCGCAGTGTCTAACATGAACACAAACAGACACAAGAACATATGCTGTAATATTACAGCTGTCGCCAGCTGTTAGGATGAGCTTCAGCATGTTACAATCATGTAATTATCCGTTTTATTTAATGAAGAAAGCTACTATAGGGCACATACAGTGGATACATCTGAGCTATTATTACTGGGCTTTAAATTAATTAGAAATATCTGATATATATCTATGTGTATATATATATATATATATGTATATATATATATATATATATATATACTATGGTTACATTAATGCTTTGATTTAGAATAAAGGTAAGGACTAAATAAACTAGCCCTCATTATTAATTATATAGTCCACCTTAAAACAGACCTCTATACACATGGACCTTTACAGGAGGATGGAGCAGCTCCCTTACCCTGCAGTGGAGCTGACAGAACAAGGTTTATTACTAAGCAGGTTTGGTTTAAATAGCTATATAATGTAAGTCAATGGAACTAGACTTTCCCATGTGATTTTGGGTCACTTCTGTCGGTCCATTCATCATAAAATTTTCACACACTGTAAACAGCAGTTGTTGTGTTCAAATGAGGCATAGATGTGTGTATATACACAAACTGTATGTCTAATTACAAAGACTGCATTATTAGTCTGGTCTTATTGGATTTAATGCAGTGTTGAATGCAAATAATTCAATTTTCAATACATTAATGATTGTTGAAAGGCATAAAAAACATTGCATTTGCACATATATATATTTATATACAATTTAATTTAACAGATGGGATTAGTTTACTCTAAGGCACTAATACTACAACAGATGCTGATACTAATATATAGAACTGGTCTGTCATCACCCAACACCAGGTTAGGCTTAAATTTTGTTAGATTTTATAAGAAGAAACACTGTTATTGTCCAGATAAGTGGCTTTAGACATCATGCCTCACACTTTTAAACTATATGTATATGCAGTATTAAGGACATTAAGGATACATTAATCTTTTTTTTAATTTAAAACTCTAAAATCAAACACCAGTTACTAATTTCAGTAAAGTCAAATCAAATACAGTCGTACACTGAAAGGAAGATGGGACTGACCACTTAGCACCATGAATAATGCAAAATGCAGTTCCATGCCTCACGTTATTTACATCATGAAATTGCGACACAGACTGGAAAAATTAACATATTAACTGACCGAAGAGCAAAAACCTGTCAGTTCAAGGGTCCCTTATAAATATATATAGCATGAACACTCCATTTCTATGTTTTGTTGATATTCTACAAAAAATAGAAAGAGCATCCTCTATAGAGAAATCACTAAAGTGTTCTACAATTTTAATGCAGAATTTATATTCAATTTCTAAGTTTAATATGAAAGGGAACATAAAAAACAAAAATTGTACCATAAAATGTGCAGATACAACATTTTTGTTGATTTTAAGAAAATCTAATCATCTAGGACCAAACCTCATTTTAAGGCACGATTTTATGTTTATGTTTTCTATTTTATATTAAACACAGAAAATAAACATAAAACAAAACTTTCTCTTCTGACACAATTTGAAGAAGCTAGTGCCCTTTATGTTTTTTAAAATTTCAAAATTATATCATGAATGGACCAATATATTTTGGGAAATATATATATATATATATATATATATATATATATATATATATATATATATATATATATATATATATAGATATATATATATATATATATATATATATATATATATATATATATATATATATATATATATATATATGTATGTATTTACATGTGGGTATCTATAGACACATAGCTAGTAAGATGTTCTAAGATGTATCTGTAATTAAACTGATAAAGACCAAAGGTCACCACTAAAGGTTAGAGACGTCACTAAAGGTTAACGGCGGCCCAGTAGCTCGGATCAAATGAGGTGACTTATCTCCATTACACTCGCACACGGCCACACCAGATCAGACGACTGATCAATATGACAGATCTACTTCTGATCAGATAAATCCTCGACAGCTTGTCTCCACTGGGCAGAAATTAAACTGCCAGAGACAAAACACGGATTAATAAACAGTGTATGTTTTCCTGTATAGGCTGGACGTGCGTACCTGCGAAAGACTGCAGCCTCAGCACTCTGAACAGGCCTGCTCACCCGCATGTGCACACCATACACCAACAAATAAATATATAAATAAGAGATAAAAACACGCCACAGACGCGGAAACACACACACACACGCTAAGACACACGCAGAGGCTGAAGCAGCTGAGGCATCAACAGTCAGCAAGAGAGTGTGGTGAAACGGCGCGTCACGGTTAGTGCTGAGTGCTTCAGTGTCACGATGTTTTGCTATATAGTGCACTGCTGTGGTTACGAGATGATGTTTACGTTTGCATTAATAAAGTTAACGAACCCGTTCTTCCTGAGCACAGCTCGATACATAAACAATAATTTACAAACACAGTACTGTAAACATCATCCAGACAGGAACAACCACTCTAGAACATCAGTATACTGCATAGGCTCTTTCAGAACAGCCCGAGCATCCGAGTTACTCACAGAGTACATACATTAATAGACCAATGAAAAACATTCCACACACTTACTGATTGACAGACCTGCTGACAAAACTGCTGGGACTAAAATCCCTTCATATAAACGTCCACTAAAAGTGAATAATGTTATTTGTGCTCAGTAACTATATGCTAAATATACTCAACAAATATATTTTAACATCAACATGGGCAACAAATAACATACTTTACAAATAACATACATAGCATAACATACTTTGGTGTTCAAGACTCTATTCTGGAATAAAATGGTGTATTTAAAATGTATCTGGCAATACATAGCCAAATGTATATACACACAGTGTAAAGACAGAGAGAAATATACATACATATATTCTATATATATATATATATCTATGTACTCTATATATATATCTATATACTCTATATTTCTCTCTGTCTTTACACTGTGTGTATATACATTATATATGTATATATATATATATATATATATATATATATATATATATATATATATATATATATATATATATATACACACACAGACAGATAGAGTATATTAGTGGTGTGAAATCACTGAATCAGTAAAGGTGTTATCACACAGTATTATTATGAGAATTAAGCCACAGTATCATATTACAGCATATTGTGATATATTGCCTTCTATATATTTAATTCTTTAAGTCTTTTCCAACTGCCGATTTTTTCAACATCTGTTCGTTTTCACTTTAGTCATTTTGCTGCAGCCAAATGTAGTACTTATTTAACATTAATATGATATTAATATATTTATATAATATACCTTTATATGCACTGATGTAATACCTGATGTATGTGTACCGATACAACAAAGAAAATATCAAAATATCATGATACTGTCATTGTGATATATTGTGATATATGTGATATATGCCAGATTTGAGGGAAATCGATTTATATTAATATATTAGTAATAGTAATAGTACACCGAAATCCAAAAAATATATTAAAAATATATTTAAAAAAATTAATTGGCAAAAAGTGTATCACATTTATAGTTAATATTAATATTATACTGTAAATTACTTACATATAATTATATCAATCATAATTATATAACATTAATAACTTCACATTATTAATTAACATTATATCACAGTCGGTTATCGATATCACGGTATACCGTGCAGACAGTGTATCGTTTGTGTGTGTGCGCGCGTGTGTGTATGTGTGTGTGTGTACGTGTGTGTGTGTGTGTATCAGTGATTAAACATCACGGAGAAGTTCAAGAACAAGAGCAGCACGCGCACGCCATCTCTCCTTCCCTCACGTTCCCTTTCTTACTCTCTCACTTTCTCTTCACCCCCACCCCCTCCGTTCATCCCCCTCTCCCCCCTCCCCCTCTCTCCTCATTCACTCCACTCACCTGCTGTAAGTACATGAACGTCAAGGCACAGGAGAGCTGGGGACACACGTCCACGCGGGGCAGAGCGACGCACGGGCCGCCCGCGAGGGGATGCTGCATGGCGCTGGAGGCAGAGACACCGACCGGCCGTGGAGCGAGAAGCGGGATGGAGCGCGTGGAGTCGGAGATGAGCGTGCGTCAAGGCTCGCGGTCCGCGCGCGCTCGTCCTGGTCGACTCGAAAACGATGCTAACGGCTACCAACGAACTTTTAAACAGTCGCCTGAGGAGCAGACTGAAAACGGGTCTCACAGTCAGCCGTTTGAACGACTGAAACGGGTTTTAACCTCAGAATTAGCCGTGTCTGAAAACGAGCCCGGTGTTTACCTCAGCTGACCAAAAAACACGGGGCGCTGCGGTTTGACTGTCTTCCTCACAGACTGCGTCCTCCGTCCACAGAGCCGAGACCTTCTTTGCGCCGCTTTGAGTCCGAGCTCGGTTCTTATGTTAAACACAAACACAAAGCAGACGGATAAGGTGGACAGCGAGGTTCCTCTGCCGGGCAGATAAGCCGAACTTCGTCCGCTGTAACAGGAGCTTAGCCTGGACGCTGCTCCGCTAACGGCTCTTACCTCAGATCCACTTTCGCGCGCCTGTGAGGCTCCGCGTGGAATGGAACGCTCGAGGCGGGAGAGGGAGGGGCTTCGGGGTGGAAAGAGCCAATGAGAGAGCCGCTCTCAAGCGCGGGGGCGGGGAGACACGCGGTGTAGGCGGGGATGCTGTTAGGTTTTGTTTGTTTATTTATTTACTTAATTGTTTGTTTTTTATAAGTTGGGGGTTTTTTTTGCGCGAAAATGAATCGCCCCAATGACGTAACATGTTTGACAGTGTTAGAATCCAGCTAACAGAGGCAGCTTTAAAAACTTAGTTATTCAGCTATCTATCTATCTGTCTATCCATCTGTCTGTCTGTCTGTCTCACTGTCTGTCTCACTGTCTGTCTGTCTGTCTGTCTATCTATCTCTGTCTGCCTGTCTGTCCATCCGACTGTCTGTCTGTCTGTCTATCTAACTGTTTGTCCATCCGTCTGTCTGTCCATCCATCTGTCTGTCTGTCTATCTATCTATCTATCTATCTATCTATCTATCTATCTATCTATCTATCTATCTATCTATCTATCTATCTATCTATCTATCTGTCTGTCTGTCTGTCTGTCTAGCCATCTGTCTGTCTGTCTATCTCTGTCTGTCTGTCTGTATTAGCCTACACCTACACAATCATGCTACAGCTAGACAGATACACACGCGTCACTATCACCACACACCGTCCGTCCGTCTGTCTGTCTGTCTGTCTGTCTGTCTGTGTCTGTCTGTCTGTCTGTCTAACTGTCTGTCCATCCATCTGTCTGTCTGTCTGTCTATCTATCTCTGTCTGACTGTCTGTCCATCCGTCTGTCTGTCTGTCTGTCTGTCTGTCTGTCTGTCTATCTGTCTGTCTGTCTGTCTAACTGTCTGTCCATCCATCTGTCTATCTATCTCTGTCTGACTGTCTGTCCATCCGTCCATCCGTCTGTCTGTCTGACTGTTTGTCCATCCGTCTGTCTGTCTGTCTGTCTGTCTGTCTGTCTGTATTAGCCTACACCTACACAATCATGCTACAGCTAGACAGATACACACGCGTCACTATCACCACACACCATCTCTACTATAACTGGTGGACTCCATACAAGAACCATAAAAATAAAAACACTCTATTTTGGTGACAGAAGCATCAGTAGCTGAACGTCCATGTTACTCATACAACACCAGTCTGACCAGAGGGAAAGCGGCTCGAAGGTCCCTGCGGAAGAAAACCACTCAAGTCTATTCACAGCTTCCAACAAAGCCCGTTTACCTGGAGCAGGGCGGCGTGCCAGGCAGTAAATAATTCATTATCAAAGCGTCATGCGACGGTTAGCGTTCACAGTCCCGAGCTGTTCGGAGTCAAATCCTGCAGAAATTCCCTACAAAAACATGTAGCATTAAGAAAACACTGGTATTCAATTCAAATGCAGATCCAAGGCCTAACCCACAACAGCAAACAGTACAGTATGGTGGTGGTGGAGGAGAGACTCTGAATTATTCATGTTCTCCTTCTTTAATCTTACTTATCTATTTTTTCCCCCCAGCGCTACATGCGAGCCAACATCGGCGGGACTTAGGAAGGAAGGCTTCAGACGCTTGTTACTATAATAGAACAAAGTCATGAAAATCGATGGCGTTCCATGTTGCACAAGGGTGCGTAATTAAAAAAGGGCTTCTATGGAGGAGGTGCACATGCATTATGGAGAGGGCAGCAGAGCGCTTTGCTCTATTTTACTCATGCTTCTCCTCCCTTTCTCCATGCCTTCAGGCAAGGGTGTTCTTTTTTTCCCTCGCTTTTCCACAGCGTGGACGTCTCTCCTCGAAAGCAGTCATTCTGACCACCGACCCGTGTGCGGGAATTGTCATCTGCGGCAGGGTTTTCACGCCGCTCGTTCCGTCCCCTATAGCCGTGCTCATTTCTCTGCGTGCTGCTGCGGCCTAGCCGCGCGATACAGTGCGCTTATACCCTCTGCAGTGCATCTGTTGTCTACGGCTATTGCTGAATAAGTAAGCAGAGGCCCTGTGTTGGGCTCGGCTTGCTTCCACGGCCTTGCTCTCTCTCTTTCTCTCTGTTTCGGTTGTTTTTGTACGCTATATAATGTCCGTGTGGGCAGAGCGGGCAGGTTAGATGATGGGCGAGTCAGGGAGGCAAGTCGAGGTTGCATGAAACTTGCATGACACCGGTCACTAGCGCCGCAGTGCCCGTCTCAAAGCAGGACGCCAATGATTGCCAAACACTATCCTCAGGCAAACAACATTCGGATGCTCACAGGCCTCACTGTTTATGATCGACACATAGCCTAGCGTGACTTTTTGTCTGTCTTGCATGCAAAGTATTGACAGAATCCTGACATTTTAACAAAGCCAATGTGATTCCAGTCAATATGTAATCACACGAGGTAATTATCACTTCTTTAAAGAGTCAAAATTTTTATTTTATTTTTTCCCCACTTTTAAAGAGCCGTATCATCAAGGCTGCCTTGCCACGTTGAACTAAAAGCCTGCTATTGTTTTAAAATGAACCATCACCATTTTACCTCCCAGTCCATACATTCCATAAGTTGCAGAAATAGCCTGCTAGTAGCATTGCACTAGCATAGCCTGAAATACCATCCAGCCGCATCATTAAGAAGACGCCATTCTTGGAAAGCAAGCAGCAACTCCGACAGTAACCCTGCCGGTGGATAAAGACCAAGCAAAATAGACCAGAATGACCACGGATACGATTAGAAGATATGCTAACACTGACACAGCATCCATGAAAAACCAGCAGATAGTCTACACTGCATTATCTACAAGTGGATCGGTACAGCCTGCACATCTCCAGAGCTCAGACTCAAAACTGCCAAAGATATTAAATAATAAACTGGTGCTGCAGTTACAGTAAGAGAGTTAATTTCAAACATGGAAATATGAAGCTAAATGACTACTTCACTAATGACTATACTTCTATACTCCACCTACTACACTAATGACTACACTTCTATACTCCACCTACTACACTAATGACTACACTTCTATACTCCACCTACTACACTAATGACTACACCTCTATACTTCAACTACTACACTAATGACTTCACTAATGACTATACTTCTGTACTTTACCTACTACACTAATGAGCATACTACTATACTTCACCTATTACACTAATGATAGACACTTCTATACTCTACCTACTACACTAATGACTACACCTCTATACTTCACCTACTACACTAATGACTACACCTCTATACTTCACCTACTACACTAATGACTACACCTCTATACTTCACCTACTACACTAATGACTACACCTCTATACTTCAACTACTACACTAATGACTTCACTAATGACTATACTTCTGTACTTTACCTACTACACTAATGAGCATACTACTATACTTCACCTATTACACTAATGATAGACACTTCTATACTCTACCTACTACACTAATGACTACACCTCTATACTTCACCTACTACACTAATGACTACACTTCTATACTTCACCTACTACACTAATGACTACATCTCCATACTGCACCTACTACACCAATGACTACACTTCTATACTTCACCTACTACACTAATGACTACACTTCTGTACTTCACCTACTACACTAATGACTACACTTCTGTACTTCACCTACTACACTAATGACTACACCTCTATACTTCACCTACAACAATAATGACTACACTTCTATACTTCACCTACTACACTAATGACTACACCTCTATACTTCACCTACAACAATAATGACTACACCTCTATACTCCACCTACTACACTAATGACTACACGTCTATACTCTACCTACTACAATAATGATTACACTTCTATACTTTACCTACTACACTAATGACTACAATTCTGTACTTCACCTACTACACTAATGACTACACCTCTATACTTCACCTACTACACTAATGACTACAATTCAATACTTCACCTACTACACTAATGACTACACTTCTATACTTCACCTACTACATTAATGACTACACTTCTATACTTCACCTACTAAACTAATGAGAATACTACTATACTTCACCTACTACACTAATGAGCATACTAGTATTCTTCACCTATTAAACTAATGATAGACACTTCTATACTCCACCTACTATACTACTGACTACACTTCTACACTTCACCTACTACACTAATGACTACACTTCTATACTTCACCTACTACACTAATGAGCATACTACTATACTCCACCTCCTACACTAATGAGCATACTACTATACTTCACCTCCTACACTTACGACTACACTTCTATACTTCACCTACTACACTAAAGAGTACACTTCTATACTCCACCTACTACACTAATGAGTAGACTTCTATACTTCACCTACTACACTAATGACTACACTTCAATACTTCACCTACTACACTAATGATAGACACTCCTATACTTCACCTACTACACTAATGACTACACTACTATACTTCACCTACTACACTAATGACTACACAACTATACTTCACCTACTACACTAACGAGTACACTTCTATATTCTACCTACTAGACTAACGAGTACACTTCTATACTCCACCTACTACACTAATGAGCACACCTCTATACTTCACCTACTACACTAACGAGTACACTTCTTTACTCCACCTACTACACTAATGAGCATACTACTATACTCCACCTCCTACACTAATAACTATACTTCTGTACTTCACCTACTACACTAATGACTACACCTCTATACTTCACCTACTACACTAATGACTACACTTCTATACTTCATCTACTACACTAATGACTACACTTCTATACTTCACCTATTAAACTAATGAGAATACTACTATACTTCACCTACTACACTAATGAGCATACTAGTATACTTCACTTATTAAACTAATGATAGACACTTCTATACTCCACCTACTATACTACTGACTAAACTTCTACATTTCACCTACTACACTAATGACTACACTTCTATACTTCACCTACTACACTAATGAGCATACTACTATACTCCACCTCCTACACTAATGAGCATACTACTATACTTCACCTCCTACACTAATGACTACAATTCTATACTTCACCTACTACACTAAAGAGTACACTTCTATACTCCACCTACTACACTAATGAGTACACTTCTATACTTCACATACTACACTAATGACTACACTTCAATACTTCACCTACTACACTAATGATAGACACTCCTATACTTCACCTACTACACTAATGACTACACTACTATACTTCACCTACTACACTAATGACTACACTACTATACTTCACCTACTACACTAACGAGTACACTTCTATACTTCACCTACTAGACTAACGAGTACACTTCTATACTCCACCTACTACACTAATGAGCACACCTCTATACTTCACTTACACTAATGAGCACACCTCTATACTTCACCTACTACAATAACGAGTACACTTCTTTACTCCACCTACTACACTAATGAGCATACTACTATACTCCACCTCCTACACTAATGACTACACTTCTATACTTCACCTACTACACTAATGGCTACACCTCTATACTTCCCCCACTACACTAATGAAAAAACTTCTATACTCCACCTACTACACTAACGACACTTCTATACTCCACCTACTACACTAACGACACTTCTGTACTTCACCTACTACACGCATGACTACACTTCTATACTTCACCTACTACACTAATGACTACACTTCTGTACTCCACCTACTACACTAACGAGTACACTTCTATACCTCACCTACTACACTAATGACTACACTTCACCTACTACACTAATGACCACACCTCTATACTTCAGCTACCACACTAATGACTACACCTCTATACTTCACCTACTACACTAACGTGTACACTTCTATACTCCACCTACTACACTAATAACTACACTTCTATACTCCACCTACTACACTAATGACTACACCTCTATACTTCACCTACTACACTAATGAGCAGGCTCCTTCAAACCTAAACACAATGGTATGTAGTTCCAGGTGATTACATACTAATGAAAGGGTAGAGGTATGCATGGTGCTGTTTGGTCATGTGTTTGCGTATTCATGATGGCTGCCTTCCGTATCTGGCATCTGTTCAGTGCGACGGTTGTGCACGTCCTCGGAAACTAACGCTACATGACTGCAAGGTGCAGTACATAACGAAAGACTAGGGGGCAGTGCAGCACTCAACGGCATCAAAAATAGCGTAAGGTTTTAAAGAAAGGCTGCAGTTACTTCCATCGGCAGTTACAGTGGTACAATGACAGATATGCTTGTCCAACCCGTGGATGAGCAGCAATATTTAAAAAGTCAATATGGAAACAAATCCGAGACCGTTATGTGGAAAATGCTGGATATGTGGAGTGGTCTGCCCTCTAGAGGAATCCTCCAGTAACACACGTAGCATATAGGCGAGTATATGACAGTTACTTTCATGGCGAAGATGGTTGTTTACATGAGCATTGTTTTCATGATGCAGCTGGTTGTTTACCTGAGCGCATGACCAAATAGCAAGTGTATATCGTCTAGCCTAACTGAGACACTTTAGGTTATTAGAAGCGGGTTTTTGAATGAAATGGGTTTTTTAACATAAGAAACCTAAACAGGTGAGTCTACAATTAACCGCTAATACTGGACATGATGTAGAATAGTGGGAATAAGGAAGAATATATCCTGGAACAGGTAAAAGCTCATAATCTCCTAAAAGCTTCAATTACTGGCGTATGAACAGAGTGGTTGGTAATAGCCGTTACTCTATGCCATGTAATGTGTAAATGATAATGAACAAGGCTTAGTGAATATGTACCTGGAGAAGGAGCATTATCAGTGGGTAATCCTTATTACTACTGCTGCCTGCCGTTTTCTCATTTGCCCCCCAAAAAAGAGAGGAATTCAGTTCAGCGCTGTAATGGCTAGACACGAGAGAGCAGAACACTGCCTTCCCCACAGACTGTTTCCCCAAGCAAAACGCTTTCCACCGCAGCAAATCGAGGAACAGTGTTAAGAGGAACATGTTTGGTTGTTTCCATTATGGCGTTTCAATAATTAATGATGCAGGCAGGCCGACATAAAAGATTCGGAACATAAAAATGAACACAGAAGTGCATGAAGGACAGGCCAAGCGCCGTGTAGTACAGGCGAGTCAGCATTTGTGCTTATAACGCTGTAGGACAGCTATTACAGCAGCTATTACAGTAGCTATTACAGCAGTTAGTACAGTAGCTATTACAGTAGCTATTACAGCAGCTATTACAGTAGCTATTACAGTAGCTATTACAGCAGCTATTACAGTAGCTATTACAGCAGCTATTACAGTAGCTATTACAGCAGCTATTACAGTAGCTATTACAGCAGTTATTATATTACTAATACATACACGGGTGGGGAAGGTATTAATATCTCAAACGTAAAAAAAAAATCTCAAAATGGTTACTACAGGGTCAATTTGGACCTATACACCACACACATCTACGTGTGCATATATACATATATGTTATAAATAGATATTTTTTAGTACACAGTGAATTTCTTATTATCTTGTACATTTCTACATAAATGTGACCTAAAATACGATCAGATCTTCATTTAGGACAATGATAATAGAGAAAGAGAACCAGATTAAACATATAACACAAACAATGATATAGTTTTTCATCCAGTTATTGGACACAGTGATGCAGGAGGTGGAGGGCAGTAATGCTCACACCTAATTCTAATCCTGTTGATTAAACGTCCTGATCCCCATTAATGCCTATAATGTCTATAGGTCACTGATCATTCTAGAGGTACACATACTTTTGCCATTGGTCAGTTGGTTCCAGATTTGGTGGAGGCCTTCCCTGGCCCAATTCCAAGGAGAATTCCCTGTAGACTGGGATTGTATCCACTGCTGGTAGACCCGTATGACCGTACGCTTCCATACACCTGCAGATTCAGCTACTTCCTGCACACTATGGTCTCAGATCTGAAGCAGGGGTGGAGCTAGGTGTTCTCCTCTCTCTCAGAGATGAAAGTGCTGTGGATAGTGTTGGTGGGTCTACCAGGACCTCCAGGTGGTTGTTAGGAATCCCACTGGCTCTGTAGTGTTTTTGAACACTATTTTGGAAATTTGGAGAGCTTGTTTTTAACAGCTGAGTGGAAGTTAAAGTATGGAAGGGTGGTCTCGGACTTTTGCACAGCCCTGGATCTGTAAGTGTGACGAAAGCGGAGGAACGCAGCACAGTTCAGGAATAATCCACCAGGTTTTTTGTTTTTTCCTTCTCCTGAAAATTACAGTGGGATTTCACAAGGAGCGAAGTAACTTTTGGCATGTTTAGATCCTTCCAAAGTGTCTGAGCGAATAAGCTGTGGCAGTGCTCGCCACATTGTCATTTAGGATCAGGTTGTGTGTATTTCACAGCA
The DNA here is from genome assembly GCA_024036415.1 of Prochilodus magdalenae. Taxonomy (NCBI): domain Eukaryota; kingdom Metazoa; phylum Chordata; class Actinopteri; order Characiformes; family Prochilodontidae; genus Prochilodus; species Prochilodus magdalenae. Next base: position 324,939 of record JAMWET010001436.1, on the reverse strand, counting down.
CTGGGCCGGCGAGCCACAGGCCCGGGCTCCATTTCAGCCGGCGTGCCCGATGTGAGCATCACTGGCGCTGACAGACTAATAAGGCAGGACTGGCTGCCTCCACCCCGTGTCAGGAAGTTGACAGGACTGCACCAGGTGCCGAACGTGTGGGGAAGATTGATGAAGTCGCGTGGAGGTGGATCACGGCGAGCCGGGTGAGCCGTTGTTAGTGTTATTTTTCATTAGGATCCGCCGCTGCCTTAATGTAAAACCTGAATCGGGATGATGGGCAACATCCTCAGCCACAGCAGGGACGGTGGTTCGGTGGAGGCAGAGCAGCGCAATATAATAACAAAATCAGCCGTTACGGCAGCACGGGCTAAGCGGCGAGGAACAATGGGCTTGGCATTGCAGCCACGACACGACAGCTGAGGCTCATTGTATACAGAGACTGTTTGTTTCCCGCCAACCGAGACTTCCCGATCATCACCGATGGAGAGAGTCTAATGTATATTGAAACCGAGGGGTGCATTTTTCCATGTCTGGTCTTTAAATAGAAGCCGGGGTAGAGGCTAGGCGAGAGAGTGGCATGTCAGTGCGGTCTCCAAACCGTCTTCAAATATGTGACACTTTTTCCAAATCTGCACCGCCGTACCGGTGACGACCGGCGCCTGGAGGCTAATCAGAGCTCTCCCCGCGACTCTTCTTCGCTTTGCGCGATGCACAGTTTGAGGAGAGTCAGTTTACATGACAGTAATTACGAAAACAGATGGGACCGGAGCTAAAATACGGCATTGCGGAGACAATGGGCCCAATGCATCAGGGACTTCGGGGCCAATGAGGAGTGTAGCCAGATTGCGTGGCAGCTGAGACTGCCTTTCATTAGCACTCGAGTGTGTGTTCGGAAGCTCCAGAAATGCAAGTCGTTTGTTACCCCGTTGCTGTCTGCGCTAGGGGCCTGCAAATTGATTACTGGGTGGGACAAGGCAAGCGATCCTTAGCACCTCCACACATCTGGCTCCGCAGTGCAGGAGCTCGGCGAGCGCTGCCTGTCCACCCCCAGCTTTAGTCTGACAGCGCCTGCTGATTTGCAGTCTTTTCAATGCATTACGGATCCGCTGTCCTTTTAATTGGTGACAAAAACAATCCTCATCGTGCTGTTAATCACCTCAGTGGGAGAAGGGAGGAAAAAACCAATCGTGCCGCGGAGAACAATCAGCGTTTTGTTTTAATTCCTTTTTTTTTTTTTTGGCTGAAGGTTCTTATGCGAGAATTCCATGGAAACAAAAACACCACGGCACTTAAATAGCGTTCCTGCATCTGGAGGAGGTGCAGGTCAATGGTAGATAGATAATTAGACGGCTGTGGGTGCATACATCACAACAAGTAACTGTGATGTGTTCCCCACTAATTAATACCACAGCTCCAGCCTCGGAAGTCCAGGCACATTTTCGGGAAACCGTTTTCAGAGGTGGGAAAAAAAAAGATACTCGGATGGACAGAACAGTGTGAAGCTGCGTAGGAAAAGAGTGCTGCTACACAGGGGACAGTTGAAGGGTTGGTGAAGAGGCCAGGAGAGGGGAGGGCAATCTTTATGGCCAGACAGCGATTCGGAGCGACATCTCGGAGAGCCGGGGCAAATGCCGCGGATGACTTCTCGGTGCTTTCACCAGGCACTGCCATTAGAGTGCTTTAGCTTCCATTAACGTGTCACTTTCCTTTGCCGCAGAGTCGGCGAGGAGGGGCCGATTCGTTCTGACAGGACCAGGGGCTGTCACATGCAGTAACGGTTCAGCACCGACCAACAGGAAAAGCCTCGGAGCTGACGGATCCACGATCCATCAGCGCTGACATGCAGGCCTCCACCACCACGGATCCGGCTGGGCCGCGCGGACAGGAGTCCATTAATTAACTGCTTAATATGTGCCGCTCTAACATTTCCCTGCTGCTGCGGCTGGCGCTGCCTCGTTCCCGGCAAATGACGCGGCAAAGCGGGGAAAAAAAATCATAGGAAAACACACAGGCGCAGATGCTGAGAGGGAGACGAGCGCCAGTAATGCGGCAGAAATGAGCCAGAACAGTTACCACTGACTTCAGCGACAAAAAAGACAGGAACGCCACGGATAACAAAACAGGTTCGGGAAAGACTTTAACCCAAAGCATCACTGACAATTAGAGTGCTAGCATGCTAGCAGTGGGAGTCCTTCATTCTCCTCATCCGTTCTTCATTTCTTCCTCTTATTTATCCGTCATATGCTACACTCACATAACCAAGCTGTACGGACCAAAACTGGGAACGGCCTTCATCTTAACTGTGACATAATCATGGCAGTCAATGTGCTACAAGCTAATGCTAGCTAAGTCACTTATGGTCAGCATTTCTCCCTGCATTTCTCATCCTCCTTACGCAGCTTGTTTATTCTTCTCTCGTCCCGTATCCATTTTTTCTTTACTACACTCATACAACAAACAGTAACGAGCTCAAACGACACCAGATTCGCACCGCCACACCGAATTCGGTCAATCTATAAAGCTAATTTTCGTTTATTATTCAAATTTCCACCTTAAAAAGTGCAGTAGTTATACACCACTGTATGTTATGTCAGCGTAAGCTTGTTATGACAACTGACATAACCTTACATAAATGTTTATGAAGGCTTATTCCAGTAGACATGATCTATTATAAAGACTACGATGAAGTTAAATGATGCATACTGATTTAAGAATTTATGCACATTTACATTATGGGTTATGTTGATTATTAAGATCTTGTCATTTAGCCTTATAAACACCAGCCTACTGTAAAATCTAATGTTTTTTTTTAATTGTTTAAAAATATTGATAGTTAATTTTTGTTTATTTTAAGAAACATTTTTTAAAAATTACAAATAATTATATATATATAATAATAATAAATAATTAATATATATATATATATATATATATATATATATATATATATATATATATATATATATATATATATATATATATATATAATAATTTATATTATATAAAAATATTATATTATATCAGTTTTTAAAATCATTTTTACTTAATTAATCAAACCCAAATACGCTTAATATAAGCTTCTTACATAAACATCTCGCATTAAGAAATATTAGAGGTACTGACTAGAACTGAGATGATTTCACTTCCCATGATGTCATTTCATACAGAGTATCTGCTGTATGAGACTAACTCACTGCACATATACACCTGTCTGATCACAGTGACCCAAAACACTGCTGGTCCACTGGGAATCCTCCCGACTCTCCCAGCCACCTATTCCGGCCCTGGCAGCCCCCGCACACTTCGGGGTAAGGCAGATGTATATGTTTTAATCCTCCACCATCTGACTCCGCATTGTAAAAAGCTACCTAGATTGTCCAAGTACATCAATATGGCTAGTCTTGCGAAGGGAAGCTGCGTTAGAGCCATTAGCATATCATTAATTAGCTTCCCTCGTCCTCATGAAGATTAGAGGAGAGCAAAGGCCCTCCAAAGGGACCAGCCTTCATTTGAGAGGCAGCAGGAGGTGAGGAATAATCGCAGGAGTAGACTTCTCCGGAGACACCTCCCCGTAATCATCGTCTGCCGCTCAGAAACACGTACGGCTGCATCATCACGTTACACCGAGCGATGCTGAGCGTCATCGCTCAATCCGCCACATACTCCATACTATCTAGGAGTCAGGCAGCTGGCAAACGATGGAAAAATGGATGTTGCTGGCTGAAAGTCATAGCCGATGAGCTCTTTCCTCCTGCTGGAGGACAAATGGAGACGCTGCTTCTGGCGTGCATGGCTAAAAACCACAGCTCCATCAGCTCGGCAGGACCGGCAAACTCGGACAATCTACCTCTGAAACTTTCACCAGAGTCCGCGCCGGCCTATTACAAATAATAACGACCCGGCAGGTCAGCGGTTCTTAAAATCAATCGGCGGCAGGAGAAAAGTAAATCGACGGCTGCCAAAAGCGCTACCCACTTCCTCTTCCTCTGCTCTCCGAGTGTACTATTCTCCAATAAGACCATCAATTACCTCCACCAGTTTAAATAACCAGTGATGTTTACACAATACTCTTTTTTCACCATATTCGTCCAACTCCCACAGCTCATTAAAAGTCCTTCCATTTATTTGCTGTGTGCTAAGGTCTTTAAATCTGCCACAACATACAAAAGCAGGCCAATTCCACTTCTCCCTGCGGTGTTAATAGAAGGCACATGCTGCTTCCTCATTAATTATATCAATGTATAAGAAACATCCGCTTCGCTCGCAGCATCAAAGAGCTCGGAGGCTGACTCCGAGAGCAAGTCTGCGAAGCACAGCGTACGCAGTGGGACAAGCGGGGCTCGACTATTAGCCTGCAGATTACATCTGGACATCACATAGCCATTCTGTCACGGCAGGCCTTGCTCGGAGACTCGAGCTCTGTGCTGCCCGGGGCAGAGTTCAACTCCTCTTGGATGCCGAGATAAGTTCTCGTTGAGTGGTACAGTCTCTTCCATTAGCGTGACCTCTGCACTCCATGCGTTTGCTGGAGGACCTGGAATACTGAAGCAGGTATCTGCTCTTGAGATGCTCTTCAGGGACATGCTTGTGGAGCTACACTCCTAATCTTGGCCTCCTAAACGGTTCCTGGATCTCTGTATATTGGTCTAGACCCTTTACGTTCTGAGAGGGTTCTGTCTGGTCTGGGTAATTAAACCTCCTGCCTGCACACCTACAGCCTCCTCACACCCGCTGAACTCGGTGTTAATGTGCCAGATCACTGAACACCACTGTGAATGGAGTGTTCTAGTCACATGGAGCACAGGGTGAACTAATAGGTGGAGAACCGGGTTTGTTTAAATTGAGGGTCTATTATTTTTCTAATAATAAAGCTAAAACATAGAGCACTGCTTTATTAATATTCAGTTTGGGGCGCTTTGTTTGTATTTACCAAAAAGCTGCACAACTG
>JAMWET010001436.1:312500-315000 GCA_024036415.1 Prochilodus magdalenae | reverse complement strand
TAGCATCAGATGTTTGAGCGGTCAGTGTGTTCACTCTTTACCTTCAGTAAACAGCGTTCAGTTCCTCAAAAAGACCGACCTCCGAAGTTCAGTCAGAAACAGGTTTAGCATTTCCACCTTCCGTGATATTGAGGTCTGGAGGTCCTGCAGTTCTTCTTGAACAGCTACACATCCTTTCAGACCTCCGTCGCATTGAGCTGTCCTCTCACAGTGGAGGAATGATGGTTGGAAACACCTGTGGATGCTCTCAGATCTGAAGCAGGAGTGGAGCTTGCTGTTCTCCTCTCTCTCAGAGATGAAAGTTTTGTCAAGTTCCTCCTCCAAACTGATAGGGGGCAGCATATCACCAGACACTACATAGTCCTTCTTCACATCTTTGCAGCATCATCCCATGCTGCTTGAACATCCTCACACAGTTCCTGCAGATGGTGCGGTAGGGGTGGAGGTGGAGGGACACCAGGTCTTCTGGACGTGTGACTACAGCCCATCCATCTTGGTGCTGACCACGGTGCCTCCACACACGGATTCGTTGGGCGTCTCCACCAACACTAAAGCGGGACTCATCACTGAAGATGACCCGCTGCCATTCTGAGTCACTCCATGACAGTCTGGTACGACACCACTGCAGTCTTTGGTGACGGTGACGTGGTGTTAAGGACAGTCGTGGTAACGGTCTGTGTGCATGTAGTCCTGCGTGGTGCAGCCGTCTGCCGATGGTGCTGCACTAACAGGAGGACTGATGGAGGACACCACTGCTCGCTGGAGGTCTGTAATGGTGGCTGTTGGGTCAGTCAGGGACAGAGATAAGACCCGTCCTGGGTTTCGTCACACGTGTAGCTAAGCAAGACACTTTAATCTTTAGCCTGTTTCACGATGTCAAACCCACACAACAAGTTTCATTCCTGTTGGTTGATTCCTTCTGGGTGCAGCTCTTTGTGCAGATACTATTTTCATGATGAGTGCATATGCAAGTATTATGGAGCAACAAATATTAAGATGCTTTTGTTTCTATAACACTAAAAGAGATTTAGTCCTGACAACGAGTGAAATACATGACCACACACACACACACACACACACACACACACACACACACACAGACACATATACACACACATATACACACACACACACACACACACACACACACACACACACACACACAGAAGTGAAACTCGATGATATCACAGTGTTCCAGTTCAGCAGAGGAGCTAATAAAGAAATCTTAGCCGGTGCTAATGAATCAGCTCAGAACAACAGCATGTCCGACTGAAATACAATGTCAAAGTTCAAACAGCACCTCAGAACTCTGCCTCTTTTAGAATCACCATTTACCACACCGCTTCACTTTGGTTGGTCTATAGAAGGCTATTTTGGTCAGACTGTACACAGAAACCGGAGAAAGTTAAAAAAGAAAGCTGTTCTTCTTCACCTCCATGATGATACGAGACCTATCAGTGAACTATGACCTTCTATAACCCTTAGTAGTGGCACTCGTCTCTGCTGATAGTAACAGCACTCTGTTATTGGTATGAAGGGTTGTGAATCTAGGGTAGGACGAGTTCCCAAACGGCTTCCCTCTGGTAGCTCATTGTAACAACTGGAGAAAGTGTGGATCGTAAACTTTCAGTCCCTGTGACGAGTACATCTGTCATGAGTTGCTAGAAGGTGAGTGGAAGGAGATGGACTGTAGTGATGGAGAGCTCTGAGCTGTGTGATTTACTGAAGGCGAATGACCGCCATCCTGAGTGGGTCTTAAGATTGACAACGCAATAGGACACAGTCTTTCCAACATTCCTAAATGTCTTCAGAAAGCCAAGCAGGAGAGGACTTTGGGCTCCCAGGCAGGTAGTGGCGTTATCCACTGAGCCACACTAACCACCATATAGCTAACCTGGCTAACACCAGCTACCCTAACAAACTTGTTCAGAGTGCGCTCTAGGTTGCTACTCTTCTTATGATATATGGAATAATTTGTGGATTAATCGATGTTTGAGTTGGAAATTATGATTAACTACAGTAAAAAATAATGTGATTAATCACAACAAACTACACATTAATGTGATACATCGTGATGAAATACTCAAATGATGGTGATTAATTATAATCAGCTACACACATGCTGTGATTAATAACTATCAGCTACACACATACTGTGATTAATTGTGATTAATCATCATTAACTACACAAAGCAATGTAATTGGCAATATCAGTTATACAATGTAACATGATTAATCATGATCAACTACAAAAGTCATGTGATTAATCGTGATTACCTAAACAAAAATGTTGATTAGTCATGACTAAGAATAAAAAATGCTAAATGTGATTAGTCATGATCAACCACACAACAATAATGTGATTAACAACACACAGTACAGCGATTAATAGTGACTAGTTGCATAAAATAACCCAAGTAACCACAATGAACGGCACAAAATGTGATTATCTTGATATAAAAACGTTGATTAGTCATGACTAAGAATGTGAATACATGTG
>JAMWET010001436.1:267500-307500 GCA_024036415.1 Prochilodus magdalenae | reverse complement strand
TTCTCTGTTACATGGTGATGTCATCATATAACACAGTCCTTAGTCCCCGCCTAACGGCAAGCTCGACCTACCCTTACACTACACACAGGTAGAAATTTACCACTAGCTTGCGACTATACCGTGGAGACCGTGGAGTTTGTTCTACTGGACTTTCAGGATCGGACTTTGGATCGGACTTAGAACCGACACATTTGTAGGAACAGAAATAGCTGTGTTGGGGGTGGAGTTTGTAGGAGGACGCAGCTCTGGCAGTTAAACAATCAGAACAGAGTAGGCCAGCTGACCAATCAGAACACACTGGGCTCATCAGGAGGAGGGGCTAACAGAGTGTTGCAGACAGAGGGTAATTACAGGTGTACAGTGTTTCGGGAGAGAGGTGAACACCAAACGCCACTGTTGGTTCAGATCTATGGGTGTTCCCAGGAGGAAGGGAACGTTCCCAGAACTTTGGCTAAGGTACCCTTCAGGTTCTAATAAAGAAAGCGTTTTATTCTAATGTTCTAGTAACGTTATAAATGTGTTCCTGTAGGGTTAAATAATCACGAGACAGAATGTTCTAACTGCAGCGTTCAGAGGATGTTCCGAGGATGTTCTCAGGACCGCAGATTTGGTTGCATGATAACAAAAGAACTTTCCCAGTGCAACATTCAGAACGGTTTTATGGATGTTACTGAGGACTGAGAAGACAGAATGTTCTAGATAACGTTCTCCCGCCTTTAGAAAGAACTTTCTGGGGACCAAAAGAAACCTTCAAGCTGAAACATGCAACATCTTTAGAACAAATCATTTCTAGCATTTCTGGATCTAACAGATGCTCTGAGCTGCTTCTCCTGTTCTCTCCTCATCCGGGTTCGACCTGAGAAGGTTGGGTTCCGCCCTTGATCCTGGTTCCTCTCGAGGTTTCTTTCTTACTCAAGGCAGTTTTTCCTCGCCACTGTTGCCTCTGGCCTGCTCACAGGGTCTTGGACCCGGTCCCCCCCGCCTGTACATTAACTCCATGTTCTGCTTTTCCTTTATAACGAACTGATCTTCTGTGAAGCTGCTTTGAGACAACGTTAGTTGTACAAGCGCTATACAAATAAATATTGATTGATTGATTGATTGATCTAGCTGGCTTTCTCTCCATCCTTCTCCCGCTGTGAGAAGACACCTCAACACTATGGAGGTCTGAAAGGAGGTGTAGCGGTTCAGGAAGCTTCTCACCAAGTAAAGCAGACCCACACATCCAACAAAGAAGCTGCTGGTGTTCTCAGAACAATGGACTGACCACCCCAGAGTCTAGAACCTCAACACCCCCACTGAATATGTGGTTGGGTGTATTTGGTGCAGAAGTGGAAGCAGAAAATGCTGAACCAGTGTTGTAGACTCTTTTTCCCTGAAGCTGAAATATGACCACTGCGTGCAGCCGATTTGACTGGAAGCTAAAAAAACGAACGGGGGTCTCTGACTTTTGCACAACCTTTACGTGTGTACATGTTTGATTTTTTCCCTCTATTATTTCTTCACATTAATTACTTCAGTGCCCCAGGTACTTAATAGACCCCCTACCCTCGGCTCGCTCTCTAATTGCTAATTGAAGTGGTGATGATTTATTAGCGGCCTATGATTACTTTAGCTATAGCGGCTAATGCAGCCACAACACAAATTACATTCCACTCCACGCACACGTTCAGCGAACAGACTCTCGTTTGGGTACCAGCTCAATACCAATCATCGGCAAGTCATGTGACAGCACCGACAGGAGCAACAGCCGTTGAAGGCACCGGTATCGACCTGAGGTAGGACGGCGAGCCGGGTGGCGTTAGCCGGGGTCGCTCCAATCCGAGCGAAAGTTATTTTTCAGCCGACGGAGCAGCAATTATCACCCCACGCCATTAAAGCTCAGGTGATCTGGCTGGCTGGAGCGTCCCTATAGGATTTCTATCACTTTGATGACCGTTTAAGCACGCCGCAGTCTGAATGGTCACCTTTGCCGGTTTAATCTGCGCGGGCTACTGACAGCTCATTTGAAAGTACAACTCATTGACACGCCGCGCAGGGGCCGCCCACCGGTTGCACGAGCGCGACATCGAGACTTGCAAATTACACCCAGTTGACAGGGCTCGGGGTGGGAGAGGCCACGGGAGGAGAGAGGGAAAAAGACAACAGTATCTCTTGAACCTCGGTGTAAAAAAAAGAAAAGAGAAAAAACACAAAGATGAGTCAATTCCCATAATTAAGGCATCATTCTGCGACGCGGTGCTGTCAGAGGAGGCCTGCTAGGCCCTGGATTTGGCTCTCATTATGGAGCATTTGGAAGTGATGTTTCTCTGACACAGAAGTGCCTTTACCTGCTCTCTCCCTCCAGTGTGCATAATGTCCAGCTCATTACGGGGGCCTGTAGACCGGTCAGCTTCGGCAGACACACAGCCCTAATGAGACTACGCGCTCCCCTCCTGCTCTCCACTGCCTACACTCGCTGCAATCTGGATCCACATGAAAGGAGAGCCTTTCCCAACAACCCCGGAAAGCGGCTTCTTTCACCCCACCGAGTCCTTTCAGGATACTCCTGCTTTGAAAGAGCTACAAGTGACTTTTTGCAAGCTTTTGTTTGACGATCCCAGTAAGATCCTAACAAATCAGGCGCCGACGTCCAACGAGTACCATCTGCCTACTTATCTACTCCTCCTTACCTGCTCTTTTGTAAAGCTGGATGCTAAATTCAGTGGACGGCAGCTCATCTGTGCCTACGCGCCAATGGAGAACCATGAAGGCTGGAATGTTCTGCTGCACATATTCAGCAAGGGTGGACGATGCCAGTCACTGTTTGCTAGTCATTAGAGGGCCAGCTCCAAGGATTAGCCTTCTTGGGTAGGTTAGATACCATGAATGACCACAGCCGAAGACTGTAGGGTGGTGTTTGTAAGGCTAAATGATGAGCCCTACACCTCACGTAGGCCTACGCTCATAAGCGTCGTTTAACATGAAGGTTTCTTTGCCAGCTTTGATCATCATCTCATCGTATCAACATTGAAAATGAGAATGGTTTGCAGATGGTGATCCGATTTTGAACCCAAGCTGCGGGGGAAGGGGTTATACTGGTAGGCCATTTCACCAACAGGGCAGCCATCTTGGATTTAAATTCAGCTCTTCCAGTGGGAAGGTAGGCATTTGACACATCACACTGGTGGAGATGTTCACCAGAACAATAGTGGTGTGCATCATGTCAATGTAACTTTATTCATTCCAGTGGGAAATTTAATAAAGCACACATCAACACAGAGGATTTTAACCAATGCCACCCAAACAGACCAAAATTCAGAAATTCAAAAATGTTGACAAATTCCTACAAAAAAACATTTTTCTCTTTTTGTAAAATTGTGAGATAACTCTGCTGTGAGTTTTCCATTTACCTCTTTTTTGGAAGTTTTGGAAAGTTACATGGAAAGGATAAGGAAAGGATACAAACATTTTTTTAGGAAAAACAATTTGGAAGTTCGAACAGTGTGCAAAATTGAAATAAAAAGGAAAGCAATGATGCACTAATCATCTAAAGCCTATATTTAATTAAGAATATTACAGAGACAACATATCAAATGCTAAAAGTGAGGAATTTTACTTCCACCTGGTGGAACATCTCACAGCTAATTGGGTTAATTGGTAACAGGTCAGTAACTGTTACATCTCTGTCTGTCTGTCTGTCTGCCTGTCCCTGTTCATGTCTCACAACGCCCCCTCTGGTTACTTTGTCTTAGCACAGCTCTTCCTGCTTCCCCTAGCTCCGCCCACTCCCACCCCTGAGACCTATCTGTTTCCCATTAGGCCGTGTATTTAGACCCCTTTGTTTGCCCGGTCTGTGTGTGAAGTCTCCGTGTTTTTCACCCTGTGTTAGTTTGGCTGTTGTATGTTTATGATTTCTAAGCTGTTGTCCCGGTGTTGGTTCTAAACCTGTTTTGCTTCCGTTGTCAGTTTGTTTTAGTTATGGATATGTCTTTACTCGTATCTTCCTGCGTGTTGACCCCTGTTACCCAGACTCATTCCAATAAATCCACTTTGCACCTGCATCCTGTCTCAACACAGTCGTTACAGTAACATGATTGGGTATAAGGAGCCTCCCAGAGAGATGGGGAGGGGTCACCGCTCTGTGTAAGACTGCACTGCCATATAGTGGGGCAGTTCAACAAGAACGTTCCTCAACACAGACCAGACGCTCATCACCTACACCACATACGGGTGAGAATCCGGAGATTCCAAAACCAGTACTGCATGGTTGGTCTTCACTGCGTAGTTTGCCAGGCTGGCTAGTTCGTATGGCTGAAGCTATATGTCACAGCATGTTATACTGGGCTGTGTGATTTTATGACAGGTTGCACAACACCATCCAAACTGAGACATTTATTCGTTTATTAGCTCGTATTACTCAACATGCTGTCTGGTTTATGGGGAAAGAACTGCCAGTGGGAAAAGCCCACCCCCAAACCCCTGAACAGTAGACCGAGCAACCTATGTGCTAATTAAACCAAGTGAGCTTTTACTACTGCAACATTAATGCGGCGTTCAGGTTAGAGATTATAGGTCTCAGGTTGATTATAGGTCCTGCTAGTCCAGCAGTAGCTGTCCGGAGTTTCCAGTACGGATAAATCATATCCTTCCAGAACGGCCTGCGAGAGTACAGTGGTGATTAGAACCTACAGGCCTCTGTAATCTTTCGTATTGGGTCCAGTACAACACGATTCGAATCTTGGCATGCATTATAAGATAAACGTTGTGCATGTGGGTGGGTTTTAGATCTGTACCAATTCAACCAGCATTAAGTCGGAATAGGATGAATCACACGGGCAGGACGGTTGCTTGTGGACCTGTTTTTTTGCGCGCCGAAATGTCAAACAGAAGCTCACATCAATAAAGGATTAGGCCTGCGGTAGAATCGGCGGGACGGCCGAGCAAATAAACAACAGTTTATTCTCCGAGTTCTCTCGCTCCGCAGCCGTCCGGACAATAACTCATACCGTTGGCATGTGACGTGGGCCGGCGGTGACAGTGAGCCATGGAGCCAGCGGGGGGGAAAAACAGCCCAAGAAAACAGAAAAGCCGGCGCTTCCGTTATCTAGCCGCCGTGATACGGCGCACCTTGAAGGAAAGCAGCGAATCTGAGGGCGATACGCGGCCTGCTCCGCTATCAGCTCTGATCCCGGCATGTGCAGGACACGGCGGAAAGCCACCGAGTGTGAAATCAGCCACCTATCTCCAAAACACAAATCCCTCCATATTTGTCGGCCTCTTTATTCACAGGGCCCTCCGTCAATGGGGCCTGCGGAGGGGTTTCTCCGACTCCGCGGCCCGTCTGCCTCGCCGCTCGAGGTGTCGCAGCATATACGTTTCACTGTGCCGGTCTGATCTGGTGAAATCAATATCTGCCCCTTTACAGACATTAAAAAAAGCAGGCGGGCGGAGACTGCTGATACTGCTCCGTCTTATCAAACCCAAAACGCCTTCGCCGAGCGAAAGAGGGGAGAAGTGCTGGCTTTCACATCGTCACTCTCTCCCACTGACGTTAATGTGCCCAGCTCTACATGCACGCTTTATCTGCTTATCCACACTTTCACACGCACACCCAGCTGCACAGACTCATACGTCCAGCAGTACGTACGACGGTCAGAGAGTCTAACGCTGACCACTCTGACTAGCTCTTACATCTGGGTATCTCTGTAAGCTAACCCTTTATAGCCTACAGTGGCTATTACTGCAGCTTAATCTGCCCTTCTCTGTTAATAATGCAATTTCTTAATGCTGTCATTGCCTTTATTTGAAATAATTTATAGATTTGTATGTACGCAATGGTAAAACCCCCTGTTAATTCTCTACAGGGAACATAGCTCACTGGACAAGCTGGTAGTACCTTCAGACTCCTGCAGATGGCGCTGCATGAGAATGATGTGGCTATAAATCCCTGTGGGGTGTGAGTGATGGGATCCATAGATTGGGAAGAGGTGCTACAGTGCAGGGAGTGTCTCGTTCCATGTGTGGAAAATGGCTCCAGAGCAGACGTTAATGATTGGCTAAAAGGAGGGACTGCATGTGGGCGTGGCCAAAGACCATAATGTGAAGGAAGTAGCTGAATCTGCAGGTGTGTGGAAGCGTACGGTCATACGGGACCAGCAGTGGATACAATCCCAGCCTACAGGGAATTCTCCTCGGAACTGTGCCAGGGAAGGCCTTCCCCAAATCCTGACCCGATTCTTTAACGTGAGAGTGTCTGAACACTGATGTGGCTACATCCAGAACCTCGTCCAGTACGTGCCCGATCCATAGGCAGGAACGGACTGATAGTGACTGATAGGAATGTTTGCGTTTAATGTGACGTTATGGATTAGGATGCACACATGTAGATGGTCTCAGGATGTAAATTTGTCCACATGACAGGTTCCTTCCATCACCCCAAGTTTGTCTCTTGTGGGTGTGTTCGAGGTCACTCTGGTTATGGTGCCTGGCCGTGTTCAAGGTCCAGGAAGGCTAGCCCGTTTTGAAAGCACATATTTGTATTGAGTTTGTCTGGGAAGCTAACTGCTTGCATTCTGGGCTAGCTGTTAGCATGTTAGCATGCTGGCTAACCTAGCTAGCTATCAGGTGACCTAACTCCTCAGAGACTCCAACAGTGCCTCCCACTTTCTTCCACACTTCATTTCTCTTTAGGTGTACATGTACAAAGACACATCATATAAACCGAGGAAGGAAGACGCGGCGGTTATGAGCTTCTCCTCCACGCTCACCACCTCACTGATAAGAACCGGAACCAAACGCTGGTAGGAATAGAAAGTTCAGGAAGCAGAAGCTGGGGGACCTTGGATCCCTGTGTCTACGATTGGGCCAAAGAATTTATTGGAGTCAATCACTTTAACTTGAATGTCGCTTTAACGCGTCGTAATTAATTTTCTATCATGTTCATAAAATTCGGACTCCTGTTTACTACCATTCGTCACTGCAGAATTTCAACCTGGGATGTCAGAATAAAAGACGTGAGGCTTCCTGGAATAAGTGTTTATAAAGGTTTCTGTAGGCCTGTGTCAGCTGTCGTAAGGGGTTTATGAAGGGGTAATGCAGCCGGATGATCACCGCCTTACAGTACAGTGTTACCCAGATTCTAATGTAGGACTTGAACTTGCAGCGACAGCAGAGCTCTAAAAGCACGGTTGGGGAAAAAAGGCCAGAGGGGGGAAGGCTGGGGGGCTGGGTGGATCCATAAACGGGCCGAAAGGAAGAGGGCCCCTGCCCCCTCGGAGGGCGCGGGCAGGTTGCCGGAGCACGCGCTGCAATTACGCATTGCTAATTGAAAATGTTAATCTTGTCACATTCAGGGGCAGACAGGGTTAAACTGGTGAAACTGCAATTCACTTTAGGGCCATATCTTCGGATTGAAATGAACTAGATGATTAATCCTTTATATTCTTTGGGGATTCGGGCGGAGGGGGGTGGTGCAGGGGGTGAGGGGGATATCAGCAATTAAATTAACAGCTACAAAGTGTATGCTCCCAGATAGACGGAAGGAGGAAATATCATGAAAGACATTCACTCATTTCCCCACAAATTGTTACCTTAATGGTGTCTTTACTAAAGCGGACCCGACCCGAACCGCACCACCAGGAGTCCGGCTGACCTGAGTAGAACCGAATTCTACCCGGAACTGACCTGAACCAGCCCAAACTGGCACATCTGTGATTAGATCACAACCGTATAAAGTACAGATCTATAATCACTGCTTACAGAACAAAACTCCGTACCTTTGGACTTCAGTTTACAGAATTGGAACCTACCAGCCGGCCTTTACAATAAAACGTGTCATGATGACCAACAGAACAGCTCAAAAATGACTTAAAGGAAATTACAGCTCCATTAAATTGTATTAAAAGTTGAGCGAAAAATTTACCTAGCTTTTGAGGAGCAGTATAAAGTCATACGCTCTAATAAAACAATCAGCAGTACAAAATTATTTACTTTATATATATATATATATATATAAAATATATAACATTTTAATTGGTATTAAATATATTAATCAAATGAGACTTTGTACCTTAAAAATAAAATATTCTAAACTGACTGTGGCATTGGTGCAGAGGGTGCAGTAAACATGACAACTGACATAACCCTACAGAAAAGTTCATAAATAATTGTTCCAATAATAATTATTTAATAATATAATAATTAATCTGTCATAAAGTTAGCTCAGCTAATTTTGGCAAATAGAACCTTATTTAGAATAAGTGTTTATAAACGTGTATGTAAGGCTATGTTATGACAAGCTTATGTAGGTGTCATGCAGCCTTATGAACAGTACCCTACAGTAGTAGTGTTAATCTTGTAAGTTTTTGATGACTTATAAACAAGTCTTACTATTTATGATTATGGCTTTTAATATGGATACCTCTGCCCTCCGGAAAGAGGTACCGGAACATCCGAGCCAGAACCACCAGGTTCAGGAACAGTTTCTACCCTAGAGCTGTCAAACTGGTCACACCGGCAGCGCCTAACAGAACATGACTACACCACTACCAGAACACGACTACACCACTAAAGACTGCTACTGATTTCTAGTTCCACTACCTCACAGGACTGTTTGCACCGCACTTTAACTCAACCTGTATGCTTGAACATCCAGTTTTGTTTTTATTTTGTTCCTATTTATCTATATTTATTTATCTATACTGAACATCTGTACAAAGCAATTTTGCTGTTACTGAACATTAGGCTGCTATTGTCCCACCTGCACTGAACACTCTATATATCCATACTGTTTAAACCACACACTTACTGATACTGCGCTACTCTTTGCACATGTCCTGTACACATACTGTACTGTTTGCACACATTGTTTTTGTCTATTGTCTTTGCACCACCCTATCTCTATATATATATATACACATTATTCAACTGCACTGGAGAAGGAGCCTGACCGTGTTTCGTTATACTGTACAACCCTGTATTGGTATAATGACAAAGTTAAAGATTCCCCAACTTTTAGCTGAATTAAAAAAACATGCTGGAAAAGCCTGGAATTCAAAAAATTCAATGCTGCATAAAAGATATTTTATAATAGGACAAGTTGGAAAATTTTACTAAAGCCAGAGTGTGGTTCCAGGGTTTTCCCAATAAACAATCAAGTCACATGATTCCACTCCACCTGATCCTACTGCTTGGCGTACAGCGTACACACAACGGTAAACTGCTGTTACACTAAACACTTCCTTTACACCATGACACTCCACATGTGCAGCTCAGTGTGTCTAACACAGTGAGGATCATCTTATCGGTGGGTGCGGGTGGCCGGTGGCTGGAATTGAGTGGCCATACAGATGGTCAGATCCTGAAGCATAGTTTTCCAAAGGTTGGAACGTTCTGAAATGCCAAATCCAAAGCCAGTTTGAAAAATGGTTCCCAGAATTCTGCTCCCAGACACAAGGTGGGACATATCGGGGTATCGCCGTCGTTTCAGCCCTCATTAGGAGGCCACGGTTCGTCCTGTCGGCCCCTCTGATCTGCAACCCGGCTATAAAACGATGGCAAACAGCCGGGTTGCATCTCTCCACCCTGCTTGTTTCGGTGCGGCTCCTAAACATGGGGGGCTACGTCACCTAAAGGATCCTCTCATGACTGTAGTGGCTGTAAACACACCGAAACCAGAACGTTTTTTGCCGAACCGTTTGACCTGGGTATTGAGACATCATTAGAGCGAAGCGTTAGTACAGTCCGTTATCAGCCCATGCTTTAGAAATGGCGTCCTAACCTGACTGGACTTCACATGAACTCTAAATCAAGGCGCGCAGAGCATCGAGGCCTAGCCCGTTTCCAGCACACAAACAAATGCATTTTAATTAGAAATCTTGATGTTCCTCCATGGGCCGACCTCAGCGGTGACATTTGGAGGCGCGCTGGGCCTTTACGTCATTCGATCGCGCTCAGCGATCTCTGCGTTAAGGCTGCTCGAGCAGCAGCACATCAATTCAAAACACACGCGGTCATTACTGGGGCAGTAAACGATCCGGGTGTTTTTCCCTCCTGTGTTATTTTATTTTTTTCCCCCGGTCAGGAGGAAGCATTCAATATTAAGCAGAACAACTGAACTGGTCCAGGCACTGGAGGCGAGAGAGCCGCGATTGGTCTGGCCAGCGCTGATATTTGTAGATAAATGCCACGTCCCCAGAGGTTCCCCTACAGTGAATTATTAGCAAAGCTTCATTGATCTCTCTCGAAATGACAATAATCTCCAGTTTCATCCAGGCCTTTACCGGGGCTTCCAAGTGCATTAGGCTACCCGGCCGCAATTGTTATCACGAAGGTGTTTTCCCGGCCTGTCCGTTTTTATCTCGGGGGCGCGGAGCCGTCGGCTGCTAAAGTGATTTCCCCCCACTCTCTGCGGTACGTGCTGCTGGCGTATTGCGTTTTATAGGCTCAATAAAAGGAAGGGAAAAAAAGAGGAAAGCTCTGCGCCATATGTGGATGGACCCGATTCTTTTATGGTGATGAATATACTGATATAATAAAGCCTGTTTATAGAAGAGCTGGTACAGCCTTTGCTCCTCGGTTTTATCTGCGGCAACAAATTTCATTACAGCGCCAGTCGTTTCAGCGTAACAGACCAGAACGCGACGCTGCCGATCTTTCCGGTAGCGCAAGCGGTCCGGTTGGAAAGCCTACATGAATTGTTTTGGGGGTGGGGGAGGCAAATGCAAATAACCAGACCCCAAAAAAAGGCGCCCTGATGCTGCAAACATTAAATTGATAATGCCAGGCTTAGTGTTTTTAGATGACAACAAAAAGACTGTCAACAGACTGAAAATGCTAATATCCATGTAGCGCTTTGAGATAGAATTGCATAACCCCAAAACAAAACAGAATGCATTATAAATCTGGAAAGATGAAAAAGGCGAAGGAACGCAGATGATGCAAAGAGGCCAACGGGGAATAGGCAACTCCTGATCTTTGATGAGGCTAACATGAAAGCATCCTGGTACCTGTTTGATACCTGTCAAAGCCTGATCTGTGGTTACGGCGACGCCGCTTTGATATCTTGCCATTTAATCCTTGAGCGCGGCCTGCTCTCGACATCCTTTTTGCGACGGGGGGCCAAAGAATGGCACTCATGACAGTGGATGATCACTGACGGGACTTCCCGAAGGGCTACAAGCATCTACCGGGACACAGCCTGAAAGGCAATCCTGAACGGGGGGGGTGGCCTTTGGACGCCTGCGTCCAGCCCGCAAAGAAGTCCAGGGGACGGAAAAAACAAGGGCCTCATGCAAAGATGCTGAAGGACCCTTCCTGCGCCGGGGAGCCTATCTCTTTCACTCTCCCGCAGTGGGCGAGGCTTAGAGCAGCATAATGAAATACACCAGCCCTGCTTGTCACAGGTCAGCAACCCACCGTGCTCATGGACTGGCATTCCAAATGCCAAAGCCATTCGTTATGAAAATGCTATGCATTGATTTGTCATACGCTGTAAAGCTCTATCACAGGGGCAATTTTTAAATCTGCGCCGGCCCTGGCATTACCATTAATACCTTTCATCGCGGCTAAGATTAGAGGGTTGCGCGCATGTGCGCCTGCTGAGCCTCGGCGGGAATGAAAGACACGCTAAACACGCCGGATGGAATGAAACAGTTCTCCATTAAACAAGGATTGCACCGTACAGGGTGCCCCAGCGTGACGCCCACCTACCCCAATTAAACTCCTCCCTGAATAAGCCACACCCAGCCGCCCCTTACCTGAACCCTGCTGTTGCAGCCGAGGACCCCAAACTCTGCCGTATATAAATACCATGTCGGGAGGTGGACTGTCACACTTTAATGTCAATTACTGCAGCTGCACATAGCGCGGCCTACACCCGGAAACCCTCAGCCTAGTCTTTTTTGTGCCTCACCTTTTCAGTATTTATAGGCCTGTAATGTGACAGGCTCACAGACGGACCCTTACACTGGCCACCTAGCAAGCTGGACTCCTACATGCAGTTAACAGCTCCGGATACGGAATCCGGCACATGCAAACATTTTAACCAGTTCTGTTCTATAAGAAGGCCAAACTTTCTATACAATATTCAATAACTATTCAATAACAAATCAAACCTTACAATACTTATCATCGCTGTCATGTATCTCCATTTTGTTTTTTTGTTTTTTTTGGCATCATTTGATCACATGAGCTGCTGTTTACTTTGGGTGGATAGTTCATGATGAATGGATCACCAGAAGTATCCAAAAGATGCTTGGAAAAACGTCTGGTTGCATTGACTTACATTCAAATTCAATCAAAGCGCCAATACAAAGCGTCTGCTGTAAAGTTTCCATTTTTGAGATATTTTTTTTTGACAGTGACAGTATACTGTACAGGGAACACCCTCCAGTGATCTAGTATTAGTTCATTCAAAACAAAAAACACACACAACAAAAACAAACAAACAAAAAAAAAAACATAAATGGTTTAAAAGTCCACATAATGTTTAGTGTCTACGTTTTACGTTTATTACAGCTTCCATTATTTTCAAGATGTTCACTTTCAGTTTCTCATGGAGCCATAAGCTCCAAGGTTCAGTCTAAGAAGTTCCTGTCATTGTTAAAAAAGATTATCACTCAGGGTATTAATAAGTTGTATGTACATGATGGCTACAAATGGCTATGCCAAATTTTCTTTTTCTATCATTCCCAGAGTGTGATCTACCGCCTGAGAAAATGTCTACATTTTTCTTACTCATGTCTACACATTTTAGCCTAAACATCTAGACGGATGATTTTTGATTGAGTTGTAAAGTTCTTCTAACTTCCGTCATTTCCGCCTACCATGAAAAGATTCTGTAGAGGCTTTGTAACTCACTCGAGCATGTTTAGTAGTCTGACGTGTCTACACAAGGGGGAGCTACTAGTGTGTGTTTGTGCATGTCATGTAGAGAAGAGCCCTGCATGAACCCACACCAGCAGGAGCTTACAATACACGAGTATACAATTATAAACTTTCAAAAAAGAGAAGTAAAATACTCACTTTTACTCAGCTTTATATTCAATTATAATATTCGATTCTTAATAAACCCACTACAGTTTATCTCTGCAGTGGAGACCTCACACATGTAGTGTGGATGACCCCTAGCAAAGCTAGAAATGTGCACTCATCATATTTAACAAGCTCAGCCTCCTTTACAGCTATCACATCATGGTTCACATCGACCAAGCAAATCATACACAGTGGCCGCAGTATTCAGGGAGCCCAAAGCTCCTGCACCATACTCGATCAAAGTGGGCAAAAAGTTTATGACATGCAGAAAAAAACGTAACTTCAGACCTGCATTTCAGAAGAAATCCGTGATCACGTTACACTTGCCACATCTAAACGAAAGAAACAAGAAGCAGCCGATCTTAACCAGGGGCACGAAACACTGACTCGCCCAGTACGTTTGGCCTGTGATGAATAACTAGAACAGTTTGTCAAAGATGATTCTGCATGCAGCGCTCCGGCTGGCCAGGCTACATTAACACATGACATGTGCAAGCGAGGGTCACAAGGCTAAGGCACAAAACCAACAAGGCAAAGGCGACCAACCTCGCTCCAGTGTCAGGCTCGCCACGTGGATTATAATCGAGGGCAACCTTTATCAATCAATTGAATAAACTGCTTTCATAGCACTTACTGAAAGCCAACTCCGACAGGGGACAGGAGCTGCTACTGCAGCACTTTTCAGGTGGTCGGAGCCAGTGAAGATGAGAGAGAGGCAATACCATCAGCCTGGGTCGCTCCGCGTGCCCCGGCCAGGGGCCGGCTTTTCTGCTGCATTGATTCGTTCAGTGTCTACAGCTCAACTGGACCGTCTCCAAATGTCAGCAGAGCATAACAGGGGACTAATGCATTGCATTTAAGCAAGAAGGGTGGTGCTGGTAGCCGTAGACAGGGTTGGCATGGATGTGATGGTTGTGGTGTGGCTCTGTTGCCAGTTCTATAACTTGTGGTTCTTCTAAATAGCACAAGTACAGATGATCTTAGTGGTACTTATTGAGCAGTCTCTAAAACTAAACTCAGTCTACAGCCATAGGCTACAAAGCTACAGCGCTAGTATCTTACTGTGCCTACTGTGGGTCGCAACAGCCAGGCAGTGTAGCAACCCTTAGCCATGACCCAAAACACTGTCAGAGATATTCACAAGTCGGTTCACAGGTGTGAACAGGTCTCGAGTCTTTAGTGGAGCATTTACTAAACTATTATAGAACAAGTTCATTGTTTTTAAGGACACTTGAGGGTGTATGACTCGCATCCACCTAGAATGGAAGTTGCTCAATTTAAGCCACAATTTGCAATTCAATCATAAATGAAAAAAAAAAAAATTGTCAACAGAAATGATGTTGTGTCTGAGGCTGTACTGTCAAATATACCAGAGTATGTGATGGATTTACTTGGGCATTTTTCCCGTTTCCCACTTTTCTAAAGCAGGTAGAGTCGCTGTATTACCCTCACTGAGGATCCTCTGTGTTTAGCTAACGTTAGCAGCTGAAGCTAATCCCAGTGTAGTGAATCCTTTACTCTCCAGATGGAGATGAAGTTCCACCAGCACTATGATACTCCAGTAAGAGCTCTAGAGTGTAAACTAGGACGGGATGATGATGTTCTGATCCGTATGTGTAGAGTTATTACTCTGTAGAGGGCATTACTACCTCAGGAGACCAGCTAGGAGAAGCTAACGCTATTAGCGCTTAGGCTAGCAAACACAGAGCGAGTGTTTCTGCTCATATTAACACACGACAGAGAAAAATAAAAGCTGGCTTTGGTTCTCCACACGGTTCTGTGTACATGTAGACGTGTGTGTGCATGCAGTGTAGAGCAGTATATCAGTTTTTTACAGCTAATGAGCTAAACTGCATGTTAGCTAGCTAGTTTAGCTAATTAGCCTAGTTAGATGCGTTAGAGTGCCTCAAAATGACCAGAAAAGTTATGTTAGAAATGATTCTGTCTCTTGAGCAGGTGAAAAATTGTTGGTCCCTTTTTGAGTTCTTGTTTTTGTGTGTTCTGTGTTCTTTGTTCTTGCAGTGTGTATATGAAAATATCTATATCTGTGAACATCAAGACGCTTTGTTGATACTATGATCAAAAGTGTTGGCCCCTAATGCTATGGGTAGTCTGAAAAGGGGCTTTATCATACTACCTAAACACTGTACTACCCAGCTCGGCATGGATTTGTTACAGGATTGGATCAGATTTGTTCTTTTTCCCCATTAATATCCATTTCCGCATTTTGCATTCCCATGTTTATGTTAAAAAATCATCATTTTGCATAGCAGCTGGCGGCAGCATGAAGCCACACGAATGTTAAGGGGGTTTTAAAGAATTAGTGGACAGCTTTATCAGTCAGCTTTAGTTTTATTTAAGGTGGAGAAATGCAGGAGGAAGTCTGTACTTCGTTATGTTCTTTATATAACACTTTGGCATCCACAGCTTCCTAAAAAAATCAACATCTGGTTTATTCCACCACTGCAGTCAACCACAAAACCACTCTTGAATGGCTATTCTGCTTAATGTCGACACTTACAGTGACAGAATTTCCCGTTCCAGTAAAACAAGTATGGAATATCCGGATTGCCCCTGTCCACCTAGCGCAAACATACATGTACAGCATGATTCCGACTCCCAGCAGCACTGATACGCCACCTCCACTGCCAACATGAACTCAAATGCTGTTGATGCATTGCAACATGCATGTGATTTGATTTAGCAATAAGACGGCACAACATGTACAGACATCATTTCTCATTAGATGAGACAGAGCGTCAATTTGCAGTAAATTCGTACGTCTGGGATCGCTGGATGAACGGCATTGCTCTTTCTGCGAGTGATATCTGCACCTCCGGGGAAATTTCAGTCCTGACTCTTTCTGCAGCGCATATTCCTTCAAGACCGTCCACGTTCCAATTAAACATTCAATATTCATTCTCTTAATATAAAAAATTCACTGTAGTTACAACACTCAGCAATCTGAGATTCTTCAGCGTGCTCCGGGGCGCCAGCGTCTCCGTTTCCACGGAATAATGTATATAACCTATATTTCCTGAGAAAGACTCATTATTCACATATCCCCTCCTCTCCGTCGAGACTCTTTATCATTATTCCCAATTATATTAATGCTTTAATGTGCCCACATTATGTGCTGCGCTTTGGTCACAACTGTTAGATAAGCCCCTGGAGGTCTGCATTTACTGTGCGTGAGTGGTTTCGTGCTAAAGCAGCCTTTATTTATTTATCCATGACAGTTTTCAGGCCCCTCTTTATCCCTTACAATCAAACAGACGGTTTTAGTTACTGTGCCTGGAAGACGGGTATGTACGAGCAACCACGGTTCTGATTGGCTGCGCTTCGTTCATACAGCAGTCGCGACTGAAACAGTCCTTATAGCGTTAACGTGAATGGGTGGGCCTTAAGGTGGAGGAACACTTCAGGAGGCTTTGATTGGATAATTACTGCAGTGATTAAAGTGTTTCAGCTGGTAGCAATACTTTTAACCCCTAACTGATGAAGGGACTAGCTTCTACTCCCTTAATCAACCATGAGAAAAGACACATCCTGTAGACAGGGAGATGTTCCTGTGTTTCAGACGAGTCCAATTATTGTCCTTCATCAAGTAAGGAGACGCTGGAATGGCTGGAATTGGGTCCAGAACTGTGCAGCGCATTATTAACACCTGGACAGGGAGTGGAGAACCAGAGTGGCCGTGATTGGAGACCACTTAAATGCTTGGTGAAGGAAAAACTGCATAGTAGGACTCACGATTAAGTGCAGCGCGCTCTGTTGATGGTGTATCCACTGATGTTCCTCAGACTCAATAAAAACTAGTACCTACACTGACCGGGTTCCTGAATAGCAAGGTTCTATGACGCCTGAATGGAACCAGTTTAAGAACCAAGGCTCTTTTGGAGGAAAAGGTCCTGTGTGCAAGCCTAAACTGCAAAACGGTTCTAAATTTGAAATGTTTATGTCCAGTAATGAGAAACAAATGACCCAGAAGAGAGAGGCAGCTGCAGGACACTGTTTATGATCTAGTGTAACAAAGCCTAGGCACTCCTAGTGTTACAGGTGCCATTCATTACAAGTACATTAGATCGAATAGCTCACTGATACTCCGCCACGGTCCCTTCAGAATAAATAGATAGAGCCGTATGAAGCATCGCGTGAAGGACCAATCTGTCCTTCTCTCTTATTTCCTTTCCTTTGTCATTAGAACTGCCCATCAGATTAAGACTGGTTAAAAAGAGACTCATTTCCTGATAAACCCGCACAGTGGGGGAGTCACACGGGCGCTTTAAATTTACTGCGTGGGCAATTAAGCGCGGCGAGATTTCCTCGGCCAGGGCTGATTCTGAGCGATAATGGCAGGTGAAGCGACAGATAATGAGCAGGCTGAGACACACTCGCTTAGAGCGCTCCGAAGAGACTTCCTGCGTTTTAACCCCGCAGTTATGAATCAACGTGGCAGCCCGCACTTCAGTGCCACTCTGCTGGGCGCCGAGCTCTGCAGAGGAGGAACACCGAGAGTTACCCGACACGGTCATGCTGTCCACACCTGACTGCAGTGTAGCTGTGCGCTACATCCACACAGTCACACTATTTTATAATCACCAAGAACATTTCTGGAATGCTGAGATTCATCAGGCTCAGACTGTGGAAGAGTGGATCGGGGGACATCAGGAATCATCCACACATGACCTGCCCACCACAGAGTCCTTACTTTCACCCCACTGGAAGTCTCCGCGCTGTGCGGGAAACAGTCTATACTAGATCTGAATGAATGCAGCTCAGGATGGAAATAAACGCTGTGATGCAGCACCAGGCTGCTGAAACGGTGCCACGGTGAATGTGCACCGGAGAACCAAATACTACTGAGTGTGACTTTTTTGTTTTGGCCAGGCAGTTTACGAAGATGTGTCTGTTTTTATGATATCACACAAGCAGCTTAATGTCCAAATATGGACTGTATGACAGACTTGGGGGTGAATCTTGCTTACATAATATATATATATATATATATATATATATAGAGAGAGAGAGAGAGAGAGAGAGAGAGAGAGAGAGAGATAGATAGATATCATAAATATAATACATCAAACTCTTAAGATCATCAAGATGTAAAAGTATTAAGAATATATATATACTTTTAATGTATGTCAATGTATTCATACAGGTATTTTCAAATTAGGCCAAAAACTGAAAAACAACAAAAATATAGCTACAATATTTTATCCCAGATTTAAAGATAGATTGTAAATATGTAACACAGCAAGTAAACTCCAATACACTCAAAACATCAACAGTAGTGTTCTCAATCAGATCAGACCATCGGTCCAGTCACCCTGACACAGTACAGAACTTCTAGCTCTGTAGTTTTGCTTCATATCATAATTACTGCATTATTCTTTGGCTGAATATGTCCCTATGGAAAGACCACTGAATTCCTTATATAGAGCCGTTTTCTACAGGACTATCAGTGATTCCATTATAAGTGAGAAATCTGTATATCCACTGTGCATCATATTTAAAAGCCCATAACTAAACCTTACAGATTAATCACCCACGCATAACAACACATTCAAATAAACAGAAAATTATCACATATGATTTCATACTTTCATATTTAGTTTTTTCTCCACGTCCTAACTATGGGGCTGAAGCAGGTCACATGTGTAAAGTGGCTTTATAAAAGGTCAGTCCAATAATCAGACAGATAGGGTCAAAAAACCAGCAAGGCGAACCATACCAACAAACACCAGGTGAGAAACACCAGGAAACAAACACCAGGAGACAAAAACTCATAGACAAACAATGGGAGATAAACATCAGGAAACAACACCAGGAGACAAACACCAGGAGACAAAAACTCATAGACAAACAATGGGAGATAAACATCAGGAGACAAAAACACCAGGAGACAAAAACACCAGGAGACAAACACCAGGAGACAAACACCGGGAGACAAACACCGGGAGACAAACACCAGATGACAAACACCAGGAGACAAACACTGGGAGACAAACACCAGATGACAAACACCGGGAGACAAACACCGGGAGACAAACACCAGGAAACAAAAACTCATAGACAAACAATGGGAGATAAACATCAGGAGACAAACACCAGGAGACAAACACCGGGAGACAAACACCGGGAGACAAAAAAAAACAAGAGACAAACTGCAGAAGAGACATGAGACGAAAAAAGCCAAACACCAGGAGACAAACACCGGGAGAAAAACACTAGGTGACAAAAAGGAGACAAAAATACAGGAGCCCCAAACACCAGGTGCCAAACAGTACAGAGACCACAGCTAAGTACTCAGGTAGGTGACACAGGAAACCAAGGGGGTATATATAGAAGTCTTAATGAGCCCTACATCAGCTGCAGGTGTGAGTAGTAGTGAGTGGGTGGAGCCATTAAGAGTCCAATGCTGTTTCTATTTCTAAAACGGGTTTTATACAGAACCCACTGAAACTGGCCCAAAACTGGATCCCGGCCCAACTCAACTTTCACTGCACTTTCATTTGGACCGTGGGTGCTTATAAAAAGAGGCAGCTGTGTTGCACCACACGTGGTGCGGTGTCTTTCCTCCTTTAGAGGAGGAGAACCTCACACACACAACCCAAACACACGCACACACAAACACACACTCACACACACACACACACATACACACACACATACACAACTCAAACACACACACACACACACAACCCAAACACACACACACACACTCACACACTCACACAACCCAAACACACACGCACACACACACACAACCCATACACAAACACACACAACCCAAACATACACGCACACACACACACACATACACCCCCCCCCCACACACACACACAGACACACACATACACACACACACACACACAGACACACACACACACACACACACACACACACACAACCCAAACACACGCACACACAAACACAAACACACACACACACACACATACACACACACATACACAACTCAAACACACACACGCACACACACACACACACTCACACACTCACACAACCCAAACACACACGCACACACACACACTCACACAGACACACACACACACAACCCAAACACACGCACACACACACACACATACACCCCCCCCACACACACACACAGACACACACACACACACACACACACACAGACACATACTCACACACACACACACACACACACCCACACACACACAGACACACACACACACTCACACACACACAGACACACATACACACACTCACACACACACACACACAACCCAAACACACACACACACACATACACACACACACACACACACAAACAGACACACATACACACACACAACCCAAACACACACACAGACACACATACACACATACACACACTCACACACACACACAGACACACACACACTCACACACACAGACACACACACACACTCACACACACACAGACACACACACACACAACCCAAAACCTGCTGTTACCTTGGCACTGTTTTCCCAATATGACCATTCAGCCAGTATACGCTCACGGTGCCCTGAAATATGCAGACGTACACGTAGAACATCAACAGAGCTTGACCTGGGGGCGTTCGCTTTGACAACACCTGAACTGGCAGGAACAGAACGAATACAATGCTTTCTATAACCTCCCAAAAATGCACATTACTGTACATCAGCATCCTTCGCCCCTCGTCCCAGTGTCCTCCCTAGCACATGCCTCCTGGGTGGGAGATCAGCTCCGAAGGGAATCAGCTGAGATCAGCCCGTGTGCGCTGGTTCAGTCAGCAGTATGATCGGTGTTGGAGCTCTGATCGTTGTCTGATGTGGTATTCGAGACTGAGTAACCTGATAGCGAGTTTATCTTCATGTTGGATGTGGAGGTTCAGAGCGGCGGCTCGTTAATTCTGTATTGTAGCAGTGGCGATGTGTGCTGCACACGCACGGTTCAGCTAGAGGCTGAGGAAGAAGTGAATGAAGGAATCTGGGAAGCTGTGAATGCGCTCTGTATTCCAGGCAGGCTGAAGGCGATGGTGCTCCGGTCCGAATACACCTGTGGTTAATTATTATTAATAACTGTAAATAAAGGTTCATTAGTAGCGCTGTGCGTGAGTCTAAACAGAGGAGCGGAAGTGTGCGGATCTCGTAGGCTTATCCAGTAGGACCACTCAGTCAGATACCATGGACAGCTCCTGCACACTGACGTCCACTGCAGGCCTACATGGTCTGGAGTCAGCAGTCTTTCTGAGCTTTACGGCTGGAAAATCATGGACTGGGCAAACTGCTACATCTGCACACTACGGTCAAACAGAGACAGCACAGTGTGCTTTAATTTAATTATATTCATTTAAAAATAAATCACCATTAATCATGCAGGCACTTCTATGAGTTACTCTGTATCGACTAGCACTTATTTAGTAAATATCAATTACACAGAAACTACAATTCAGCTTCCTTAGAAAATACTACATATTATTCAGTACCCACTATGAATTATTCAGTATCCACTATGAAATATTCAGTATCTACTATGAATTATTCAGTATCCACTATGAAATATTCAGTATCTACTATAAATTATTCAGTACCCACTATGAATTATTCAGTATCCACTATGAAATATTCAGTATCTACTATGAATTATTCAGTATCCACTATGAAATATTCAGTATCTACTATAAATTATTCAGTACCCACTATGAATTATTCAGTATCTACTATGAATTATTCAGTATCCACTATGAATTATTCCGTATCCACTATAAATTATTATTCAGTACCCACTATGAATTATTCAGTATCCACTATGAATTATTCAGTATCTACTATGAATTATTCAGTATCCACTATGAAATATTCAGTATCTACTTTGAATTATTCAGTATCTACTCTGAATTATTCAGTATCTACTATGAATTATTCAGTATCCACTATGAATTATTCAGTATCTACTTTGAATTATTCAGTATCCACTATGAATTATTCAGTATCCACTATGAATTATTCAGTATCCACTATGAATTATTCAGTATCCACTATGAATTATTCAGTATCTACTTTGAATTATTCAGTATCCACTATGAATTATTCAGTATCTACTATAAATTATTCAGTATCTACTTTGAATTAATCAGTATGTACTCTGAATTATTCAGTATCTACTATGAATTATTAAGTATCTACTATGAATTATTCAGCATCCACTACGAATTATTCAGTATCTACTATGAATTAGTCAGTATCTACTATTAATTAATCAGTATCTACTATAAATTATTCATTAACCCCATATTATACAGCTATTACTATGATGTCTGCACATTACTGAGGAACTATGAATTATTTAAAACTATTAATTACCATGAATTTGACTGGCATTGTTTATTCAGTAAAATGAAATATTGTATAAATTAAATATTCAGGAACTGATTTGAATAACGATGTGACCACTATAGATTATATTGTGTCTACTAAAATTATTCAGAATCTCCTATGAAACTGTAAGGTCTACAGATGAGAGTGAGGAACTGAGGAAGTGTGGACCCTTGTACAGACCCTCAGAGCTGCAGGGGCTAAAACCCCATCGTAGCAGGACAAAGTTACTGATGAGCTCAAATCACAGAACAGGCCATTCCACTGTCTGCTGTTGCTCAAGGTGTTTTATGGGAAAAGCTCGAGTCCGAAAGACGGAAAAGCAAGCGGAATAGGGAGGACAGCGCGAGCACACCCTGCGCACCCTGCACACTCTCCCCAGCAGATTCCTCATTACAGAGCAGTGACAACCAAGCAGCGCTCACCTGCAGCACTACCACCTACACAGGCTCGGCTTATTAGCACACCGAAATACACACAGACGCGCACACATCAATAACCCCGCTACACATGACAACAAGCCCACTGTACACACCGCACACGCACACCGGGTCCTGACGAGTGACGGAGACAGACGGTACATACCCACAAATACATCATCATCTTGAGCGTGGGTCAGGTGCTCTCTCTCGCTCGCTCTCTCTCTCTCTCCGACAGCGGTACGGAGTCTCCTCAGTTCCTCAAGTTCTAGAAACTCGAGCTGATCCTTCACCGCTCTCCAGAGTCTGTTCTAGAATTTAGATGTATCAGTGTAAACGCTTATTAGGATGACACTCGGCTCTTCAGCGGGATACAGAAACACTTCCTCCTCCTCGGCTTTTCCTTTCTTTGCCCTGTTCCTTCCCCCCCTCCGCTCTGCCTCTCTCTCCTCTTCCTCTCTATCTCTCGTTTCTTCCCCCTCCTTCCTCTTTCCTCACTCTCCACACTGGCAGTCCTTGCTTAGGCAACAATTCCTGATGTATCTGTTTAATGAGAAGATCCGCGCGGTGAGGAAGTCCAGCAAAAGTGCTCTCGCAAAGTAAGGGGGGGGTGTAGGAGAGAAGGAGAGAGAGAGACAGAGGGAGAGGGGGAGAGAAAGAGAGGGTGTGTGTGTGTGTGTGAGAGAGAGGGAGAGGGGGAGAGAGAGGGAGAGAGAAAGAGAGGGTATGTGTGTGTGAGAGAGAGAGGGAGAGAGAGAAGGGAGAGAGACATATAAGAGAGAGAGAAAGAGAGAGAGAGGGAGGAGGGAGAGAGACATAAGAAAGAAAGAGAGTAAACATGAGAAAGATTTAAGAGAGATATGAAGAGAGAGAGAAAAGAGAAAGACAAGGGGGAGAGAGAGAGAGAGAGAGAGAGAGTAAGGGAGAGAGGAGAGATAATTGAGAGGGAGATAATAAAAGACAGAGAGTAAAAAAGAGATGTGAAGAGAGAAAGAAAGGAGATAGGGAAGGGAAATAGATGTACAAAGAGGGAGAGGAGAGAGAGTAGAAGAAAGAGTAAAAGATATATAAATAGAGAGAGTAAAAGAATGATAGAAAAGGAGAGTGAAAGACAGAGGAGGGAGAGAGATACAGAAAGAGAGTGAAGGGGGAGAGACATATGAAGAGAGAGAAAAAGAAAGGAGAAGGAGCGAGAGGTAGAGAGAGGTAAAGAAGGGAAAGACAGAGAAACAGAGAGAAGGGAGTGAAAACGAGAAAGAGAGAGAAAGGGTATGTGTGTGTGAGAGTGAGGGAAGGAGGGAGAGAGATAGAGAAAGGAGAGAGAAAGAGAAAGAGAGAGAAGGGAGAGAGACGTATAAGAGAATGAGAAAGAGGAGGGAGAGAGAATGAGAGATATAAATAGAGAGAGAGAGTAAAGGAATGATAGAAAAGGAGGGAAAGAGAAAGAGAGAGAGAAAGAAAGGAGTGAGAGAGAGAGAGAAGTGAGAGTGAAAGAGAAGGGAAAGTGAAAGAGAGAGAGAGAGAGAAAGAAAGGAGTGAGAGAGAGAGAGAGAGAGAGAAGGGAGAGTGAAAGAGAAAGAGAGAGAGAAAGGAAAGAGAGAGAGAGAGAGAGAGAGAGAGAGAGAGAGAGAGAGAGAGAGAGAGAGAGAGAAAGAAAGGAGAGATAGAGAGTGAGAGAGAGAGAGAGAGAGAGAGAGAGAGAGAGAGAGATAAAGAAAGGAGTGTGAGAGAGAGAGAGAGAGAGAGAGAGAGGAAGAGAGAGAGAGAGAAAGAGAGAGAGAAAGAGAGAGAGAGAGAGAGAGAGAGAGAGAGAGAGGGTTGTTGGTGGGAGGCTTTTCCCCTCAGTGAAAGGAGCCGGAGGCGTGAGGAGCAGGGCCGGATGGGATGATCTGAAAGTGGGTCTAAGAAATAAAATAAAACACCACCGAAGAAAAGCACTTCTCCTCCAGGCTCTCCGCGAGCCCCCAGCCACACTCCTCAGGTGACCACAACAACACAGCCGAGGAGCGCGCAGGGAACGTCTGGATCAAAAAGACCAAAACAAACCAAAACACACATCAGAGGAAGCCCCGGCCCCCGTCCTGGGGGAGGGAGGGAGGACAGACGTCCGGACCAAACAAACAAACACACAAACACACACATCCGCCTCCGTACAGGAGATCATCTCAGAAGAGCGTGAATCAGGGAGGAGAGAGGAAGCAGAGAGAGAGAGGAAGAGAGGAAAACAGAAAGGGATGAAAAGGAGCTTAAAAAAGGAGGACAAAAGTGGCAGCCTGCGTTTAACATAGGACTTGCACCTGACTCCTCCTGCCTGGACTGATTTCTCCCCCCTCCCCCTCCCTCTCCTCCCCTCCCCCCTTCCCCCCCTTCTCCTCCTCCGGAGTGAATGTGCTGGAGATAAAAAGCGGCGTGTGCCGAGGCCAAGGCCTTCGCGCTCTGCCTCTGACGCACGCGCCTCCCCTCTGCCTGCTTCCAGCACTTTTCTACAGCCATCTACTGACTCCTGCACGCTACTGCTGGAGGCGCACATCTCTCCTCCCTATCATTCCAGTACCGCTCCCATTCCTGCTTAATACACACGGAATATGCAACTGCAGCTGATTACAGGAAACGGAAATACGGACAATGACAAACCAACAGGACTGTAATCATTCAGCATTCTGCAGGAGGGGATTCAGGGAGTCTCCATGATCCTACTTGACTGTTTTGCTACAAGTCTGAATTATCCCTAAACATCCAGGTGTGACCGAAACAGCAGAGCAAGCTCGTTATCATTCCATTAAGAATGAAGAGATTCAGAAGAAGAATGATTTAGCAGGGATTCAGAAGCATCTCCAAAATGGTAACTTTACAGGAGAGGGCAAAAACCTTCTTCACTTAAAAGCAAGTTTATGGAACACGGCTTTTATTCCGAGGAATTCATCATGGAATTTTCACACTACATAAAGGGGAGCTGTCCTGTTTAAATTATGTAGAAAAATAAAAAAATTACAAAAATCTGAGTTTATAAACGGCGTCAATATTCATTACCATAAGGAAAAGATTCGCTCCATCCTGATATCTAAGATTCATTCACCACGATTCACTTCAGCTCGGTCTGTTTCACTGAAATTAAGAATCCGGACTCTGACCAATCAGATATCAGCAAGATTCTGAGCTGATTAAATTGTTTGGCTACAAAACAAAATAACACATAACTATTAGAATATCAGAATGTATATGCAGGGAATATTTACTTACTGGTGGAACAATTCAAACACAATTTAGTTTTTAAATAAAATGATGATTCTCAAGAATTTGATTCAATAAATACTGATATCTGCGTTTCTGGTAAATATACTTTAATTAACTACAATTTTGTCTTATTTCATATTGTAATTTTTTAAATAAAATATAATATTTTAAATATAGTAATAGTAGTAAATAATAAAATAATAGTTAATATTTTATAAAATACTGAACATATGAATCATATCAAACGACCAGAGGAAAGATTTACACAGTCAAACTTAAAACTATACACAAAGCTCTTTTTAATTTGAATATGATTCTTAAGAAAATGGTTCCATGAATCGTCAAATATCAAACCTTACATTCAAAATTCAGTTCAGTTTAGTCTGATTATTTGGAAACTATTACATTTTACTGATAAAAAATGCAATTAGCATGGGTAGCTTTGATGTTTGATGATTCTCTGAGAAATGATTCAATTAGTTATAATACATTTGTATAATTTATTTTACTATGATCTAGATTTTTAATAAAATTATCTAAATATGTAAATATGATTGGAGGAATTATTTACATATTAGTAGAATACAAAATGTAAAAACAAAACAGTTTTATTCAGTTTAGCTACAAATAATTTAAAAATGAGTAAAATATTCAATTTCACCAGGACTCCATTCAACTATTTAACACTGGATACTGGGTTATCCGTGCCCGGGATTATTACTTGGTAACAGTGGCTATAGAAATATTCAGTGCAAATATCAAATTTCATGTTTTCCCCATGAATATTTTGAATAATACAGTAAATACACAGTTTTGACTGTAGGAGCTATTTTCATGGCTTTAAAAATATACTGCATTTTGGCCACAAACCAAGATCACACTGGTTACCGCTTCTCCTGCTGATGCACAGCGACCCAAATAAACACATCTGAGCCTGCTAATTACTCCGTTTCAGCTGGGTCGGGGGGGGCCGGGCCGGGATCGACTTTAATTCAGACGCTATTCCCCAGGTGCCCCCGCGGAGCCTGCGAGTAATAGAAATACATGCAGCACAAGAGGTGCAAACTGAAGGGGACAGGAGTGCGCACTGCAGAGTGCTTGTAGGGCGACATCTAGGCACGATGACATCACTGTGTGATTATATTAGAGGTCAAATTAAATAATAAGAGCACGCGGAACACCTTCCCGGAGAAGAGAGGCCGGGAAGTGTCTTATCCAAATAATAACCGGAGGAGAGACAGTGCTTAATCCGGGCTTGGAAAAGTAGCCAGGAGGAATTCCTCACATGTGGTCGCACCGCAATAGGCCAGCGATGATCGGAAAACCTTTTTATTTATCTAAATTACTCATATGAAATTATACAAATTCTATACCTTCTCTGACAGGAAAAATCTATCTATATCTAATGTACGCTAACAAGCTAACTGAAAGAGCTAGAAAAGGTACCTCGGTCACTATTCCCTACACTGAAACACTATATAGAACACTACTATAGGGAACAGGAATGTCCCCTAATCACTATTCCCTACACTGGAACACCATATAGAACACTACTATAGGGAACAGGAATGTCCCCTAGTCACTGTTTCCTAAAGTGGAACACTATATAGAACACTGCTATAGGGAACAGCAATGTCCCCTAGTCACTATTCCCTACACTAGAGCCCTTATAGAACACTATTACAGGGAACAGGAATGTCCCCTAGTCACTATTCCCTAAAGTGGAACACCATATAGAACACTACTGTAGGGAACAGGAATGTTCCCTAATCACTATTCTAATCACTACACTGGAACCCTTATAGAACACTACTATACTTATAGAACACTTCCCTAAAGTGGAACACTATATATATATATATATATATATATATATATATATATTATATTATATTATACTATATATACAGTATTACAGGGAACAGGAATGTCCCCTAGTCACTATTCCCTACACTGGAGCCTTTATAGAACACTACTATAGGGAACAGGAATGTCCTCTAGTCACTATTCCCTACACTGGAGCCTTTATAGAACACTACTATAGGGAACAGGAATGTCCTCTAGTCACTATTCCCTACACTGGAGCCTTTATAGTACACTACTATAGGGAACAGGAATGTTCCCTAATCACTATTCTAATCACTACACTGGAACCCTTATAGAACACTACTATACTTATAGAACACTTCCCTAAAGTGGAACACTATATATATATATATATATATATATATACATAATATTATATAATATTATATTATACTATACTATATATACTGTATTACAGGGAACAGGAATGTTCCCTAATCACTATTCCCTACACTGGAGCCCTTATAGAACACTACTATAGGGAACATTATTACACAGTGTGGAACAGTAATAGTTCTTACCCTGATCACTGCTGGCTCCACTGGAGCTCTATAATAAAGGACAGCGATGGTTCTTACTATGCAGAACACCGTTCTAGGGAACAGCGCTGATCCTTACTACATAGTGTACAGCATTACAGAGAGGAGACATGGTCTATACTACGTAGCGGAGGTTTATAGGGGACAGAAACCACCCCTAATGACTATGTGTAAACTGCATATATGTATTTTATTATATAGCTATGTAATTAATGATGTAATTACTGTTAAGTCATGATGTAAAATAGACCGAATGCATAGCAGAACCTTCTAAAGGTTAAAGCAGAGGAGCTTATTCCAGAGCTATAATGGCCTAATAATCCTGGGAATGAAGTTGTGCCTTAAGGCGGGTCTGTTTAGATGGAGAGCTTGGACGTGGCTGTTTGTCCCCTTCAGAAAAACACTTAACCTGAACTGGCCCTGTAAAACCCAGCCATATAACTACGAGCAGAAAATGGAGGCCGTGAGAGTCGATTCGGCGTCGGCCCTCTGAGGGAAGAAGGAGCAATTATCAAAGAGCGAGAGAAAAGCCTCCTCATTACCGCCGCAGCCTCGCGCTGGCTTTAATTGGACACAAACCGGCCGTCTTGAAGCGTCATATTTTGATCAAAACTATCGATCATGCCTGTTTCTGCGTTTTTGGCATGGTCAGGGGGCGAGTGTGAACTCACAAGGAGAAGAGAACGGGAACGAAGGCGGCTGCTGGGCTGAAAATATCTCATCAGTAGCTGGAATTACTGTATTCTTTGCATGGCGTGTTGAAGGAGTCTGTGTTGAGCTGAATGCAGAGGGTGCATAAGGACATCTGAAAGATCGGACTGATAACTCAAACTGACTGAAACATCTGGATTTTAGATGTATGATGTGCAAATCCAGCTTAATGTAGTTCCCAGTTTTCTTATTTAGGAGT
The DNA here is from genome assembly GCA_024036415.1 of Prochilodus magdalenae. Classification (NCBI taxonomy): domain Eukaryota; kingdom Metazoa; phylum Chordata; class Actinopteri; order Characiformes; family Prochilodontidae; genus Prochilodus; species Prochilodus magdalenae. The sequence goes on along the minus strand of JAMWET010001436.1, from coordinate 278,146 downwards.
GAAACACAGAAATTCACCAAGTCAAAATTTTGTTCACAGTGACGGTGAAGGTAACCAGACGTCCACCTCTATAAGCTCCCTCATAGAAAGTTATTACGCTGCCTGATGAATGGACCATAACTGAGTCCCCTGTGACTGAATTGTACCTGACAGTGTGTAACCCCTCCACCAGCACCGGTAACAGCTGTGACTGGATCAACAAGGTTCTGGATGTAGCCACATCAGTGTTCAGACACTCTCACATCAGAGAACTGGTCAGGTGGTCCAGATTTCGTGGACACCTTCCCTGGCACAGTTCCGAGGAGAATTCCCTGTAGGCTGGGATTGTATCCACTGCTGGTAGACCCGTATGACCGTACGCTTCCATACACCTGCAGATTCAGCTACTTCCTTCACACTATGGTCTTTGGCCACGCCCACATGCAGTCCCTCCTTTTAGCCAATCATTAACATCTGCTCTGGAGACATTTTCCACACATGGAACGAGACATTCCCTGCACTGTAGCACCTCTTCCCAATCTATGGATCCCGTCACTCACACCCCACAGGGGTTTATAGCTCCATCATCCTGCAGCGCCACCTGCAGGAGCCTGAAGGTACTACCGCCTTAAACACACGAGGAGATGCATAATACCCAAAGAAAACATACTAATGTCCATCATCAACATTCCGTATAAACTCAGAAGACTCGTGTGGGTTCACTGGGGGGTTAAATAGTTAATAAAATTTCTATATGTACGTTGTAGACATGGAAACCCCTGGTTCCCATTACTGTAAAGTGGACTTTAAGGCCAAAATCTTCTAGGAACTCTCATACTCATACATCAGTCTCAGGCATCACGCAGTGTCCTCATAACCATCTCATGTAGGAACTTTCTGTGAGGGAACTTTTAGAGGTGGACGTCTGGTTACCTTCACCACCACTGGGAACAGCTCTGAGTTGGCGAGTTTCATTAGAACGCAGCGTTTCACACCAAACCATTCCGAATGACTCTTTGACTGTTAACATCTTGACTGCTTAATTATCCAGAACATTTTGATGGAAATCAATAGTCCCCTTCCACCCCTTTCAGCACCGCAAGCAATGGCACTGGCTATGGAAATTGAAGGTAATGGTCACATGACACTGTCATACTACCACACCAACCCTGTCCTGAGTTTTCTTCCTCTACAGAACTCCAAATCATCTTCACAAACCAAAATAAAAGCTGTGAGCCGTCCCAATCTAAAATTTCCAGAAAGTCTAGATCATTAGGACCCAATGAACATGCGAGCAGAGGCTCCTGGAATTAGAATGATGACAGTGTATGAGCAGGAACATTCGGAGGCATTAATCATTCCGCCCCTTTAAAAAAAATCCCTCAACAAACCATGATGAATTACAGCGGGGCGGCGTGAGCGGAGGAGCCCAGAGCCTGCTGACTGCTGTTATACAAATCTCTCCCACCGGCTCCAGCGGCCATGCTGCCGCCGCTCCGAGCGGCCCGAGAGCTCGCACGCACACGGATGACCCACGCTCGCCAGGCAGCAGGCGTTTGAAGAAGATGAAGATGCTGAGAGGGATCTTCATCAGGAGTGGAGCTGACACCTTCGCAGCTCTTTGTTTCAGGCCAGCGTGTGAGCAGAGTCGTGTGTGTGTTGTTATTAAAGTTGAATGAGCGGGAGAGGTGAGCTTTGTTGTATTTTTTATCCGGACACAGTAGAGTGTGCAGGAATAAACGTTCCGGCTGAGAGGAGAAGGTGAGTTCTCAGCCGTTGAGTTTTAACACAGTGATGATTACAGAACCCTTAAATGATAAACTAACCCCGCCCGAAACACGCTTAGTGAAAGCCCAACACTGTAATTATGCATTTTCCCAGTTTTATCACAAAGACATTCCACAATCTCCAACATATCAGACCTGGAAGATCCGGAGAGGACATCCCCCCTGCAGTGGTTTCAAACACAAGCATTTGATTTTCTACAGACTGATTAACCCAGTATATGGTATGGATGCTCATTCCTGACAAGTAGAGGAGTCCCTCGCCAGAGTCCCATGTCAAAATTTAAATTTAGTGACACTTTATTTAGTATCACTTATTTTTTAACATTATTGAATTAGCATACCAATATATTGACCTACTTTCATAAATATTTTAGCCTTACATATCAAAGTAATGACATATTTACTCAGACCTTTCACACAATATCTCAACATTCTCAAAATTTAGACATATAATATGCTGAAACAATTAGTTATTACTTTAATAATGTAAATAAACTAATCATTTCTGGATAAAATTTATTTTGAGAAATGTAATCATTATTTTTACTTATTAAGTAAACAATATTATATTGTTATATTATATTATATTATTGTATTACAGTAATTAAAGCTAAATTAAAGGCACCGAGTCATAATTTAATCATTATTAACTCAATTGTTTGAGTTACTAAATTAAACATTTTGGCAAAAATAAGTAATTCTGAAATACTAAGTTGTTATTTTGAGATACTAAGTCAACACTTTAAAAACATCTCAGTAGTAATAAGGTATTAAGTCAAACATTTAGGAGGTTATTTTGAGATATGAAGTCAATATTTTGAGAAAATAAGTTGAGCTTTAACTAAATATAATAACTGATTATTTTAACTATTTAAATTTAACTAATTAAGATAAATATAACTAGAGAAACTTCATCCTTCATTTTAAGATAAACTAAACTAACGGTACTAGCATAATTACTTAAAATACATTTAGCTGACGCTCTTATCCAGAGCAATTTTTATAAACTGGAGGTTCATAATATTACAGGTGGGCCAGTGTAGTGTTAGGAGTCTTGCCCAAGGACTCTTACTGGTGTGGCACAGCACAGCCACTCCGACTGGTATTCAAACCCTAGTCTCTCAAATGGCGTGGTAGCTCAGTGACAAGTGGTGTTATCTGTTGCCATGCCAACCACATTTTAAAGTGTTGTTTAAGTGGTTATTTTAAGACACTTTATTAATTTCCACTACTAAGAAGCAAAAATTTGATGCTTAATTAAGTCAATATGCTGTGCTTTCAAGATACTAATGCATTATTAATTTATTAACATTATTAGTAATCCAATATTTTGAGAAACTAATTCTTTATTTTAAGTTGTTCGGGCTAAAATATGAGAAAATATGTTTGTATTTTGTCATTATTTTGAAAAAATATGTTAACATTTTTTTAAAAATCGTTATTTAGTTATTAAGCCAAAAAGAGATTAGTATCAAAATTAGTATCAAAGTATTAAGTCTTTATTTTACGGTACTTAAGTAATTTCTTAAGTTAAGTTAGTTAGTTAAGTTGCTAAGTCATATATTTAAGTCATTCATTTGAGTTACTATTTGGAGTCAAGTCCAAAACTTTAGAAAATATCATTGTCTACTTCATTTCAAAGTTACAAATTAATTACTATGAAATAGCAAGCCGTTATGTTGTGACAAATCAAGATTTAGAGAAAAAAAATCATTAACATGATAAAGCAATTTGCTATTTTGAGAACCGCAGGTCATTATTCAGAGACATCCTGTCAGAACTTGAAACTAGAAAGAGAAACTGAGGATAAAGGCTGGCAGGAATGGGCTTCCATAGTGTGGAATGGCTTATTGACAGAATATTTAACCAAGCAGTGCTAGATTAAAAACAACAACACCAACACATATACACTTCCACCTAACCGCACAAATCTACACTCACGCACACACAAAGACACACCACAGCATTCCAGACTGTCTTACCCTGAGCTGGTCTGCGTCACAACTCATTTGTTGCCCTGGAATCTGTCAAAAGAGACACACAAATTATAGTAACACATTACACACCACATACTGTAGCCCACCTCCCCCTCCCCCCGAGTAATTACAAGTCAATCAAACAGCGCAGGCTGAGGAGCAGGGAAATGAGATCTGTCAGATTTGAGGTTCGGTCTGTACGGCCATGCAGGAGGGAGCAGAAAGAGAAATAAATAAAGAACAAAACTATGAATGAAAGGAGGGATGCTTGTTTCCATGCCAGTGCAAGATATCGCAAAATTCCAATTATGATGCCACAGCGGCAGAAAATCAGGTGCATTCAATTCCACATGCTGGCTGGGGGCGGACGATACGATGATACGATATCCTGATCGCGATACAGCAGCAGCGACTGAGTACCAGTTCACGATACATCACCCATCCAGAGTGTTAACCTGGAGGCAAATCTTCCCACATCAACAACTTCACAACTACACGTGTTTAGCTTCTCATGTAATCATGAATTTACACCAGACGCGCCTGGAACCGCTGTTTAATATTCACTATAAAGATGTTCATCCTTCACACACTGTTCAACACACTGCCAACACAAGAACCCTAACATAACCAACTGAACTTACGGTTCTAACGTTCTAAAGTGCAGTTTCTAACTGTTCAAGAGACAGAACCTTTATAACCACCGTGATTAGCCACTTTTCTGGTCATTTCGTGTCATGGCTAAAGCAGCTAACTGGGCTAGCTAGGTGGCTACCGTGCTGTTTAGCTTACTGGCTGCAGTGAACTGATATACTACTCTGATCTGCACACCGGCACACACACACACACACACACACACACACACACACACACACACACACACACACGGACCTACACTCACACAGAACCGAGTGAAAAATCAAACTTTGTCGAGTGTTAATATGAGCAGAAAGACTCGTTCTATAGCTGCTAGCATAAGCGCTAACAGCGTTAGCTTCTCCTAGCTGGTCTCCTGAGGTAGTAATGCCCTCTACAGACTAATAACTCTACACATATGGATCAGAACATCATCATCCCGTCCTAGTTTACACTCTGGAGCTCTTACTGGAGTATCATAGTGCAGGTGGGGCTTCATCTCCATCTGGGGAGTAAAGGATTCACTAAACTGGGATTAGCTTCAGCTGCTAACGCTAGCTAAACACAGAGGCTCCTCAGTGAGGCTAATACAGCAGCTCTACCTGCTTTAAGAAGCTGGGAAACTGGGAAACGGGAGTAAATACATGATATACTCTGATGTATTTGACATTACAGCCTGATAAATAACATAATTTGACTTACTGATAATATCTGTTAGATATAATTTAGAGTAAATTGTAATGTGAATGAACTGGGTGTTATATAGGAGTTATATGGCAGCACATTTATTTATTTATCTCTGCTGTCAAAACAAAACTACATTCATCTCCAGTTTTGTTGTTTTTTTTTTTGTTTTTTTTGGCATAACTTGAAAATCTCTGTTATTCCCTACACTGCATGTATGTTTCATGATTATTGGACCAAAAGAAATGGCCCGAAATTATTTGGAAAACCATCTGGCTCCAGTGACATACATGAAGTAAAGTATGTTTTCCTCCTGTAAATCTCCTTAAATTCAAATTTGGAACTTTCATTCCACTCTTAACAGGTGTTTCGAAAATTTGCAAAATGTCAAATCAAGTATCGCAAAGTGTTTTGCTGTACTGCTGATACCAGCTCACACAACAATGATAAACCCATTTTTCAATGGGAACTTCTGTAATGCCATCGCAAGCTTATTGCCGTGAAGAAACACATTTCCGCATAGATCGATTTTATAAATAAAAAGTTAAGAAAAGTTAAAAATCTCTGTAGTATAATCATTTCATCCATCAAAAAATTCTGTGTCACAGTTTTGTCCCACTGTTGGCCAAGTCCTTTTTGTTTTTGTTTGGCCGAAATAGTACAAGTGAGAAATATGTTTGGCTGTTTTTACACACAGAAAAAATAAATAAAGTGGAAGTCATACTCAGACTCCAAAACTTGTTCATCTCGCCCTTTGGGAATGCATGCATGGGGCAATTAGGTTTGAAATTCTCTCTGTTGATCCCTATTGCACTGTGTCACGTTGTTGTACCATAAAAGAACTGCACTTAATCAAAAGAGTTTATTATAAACTGACAAATCTTCACCTAACATTAAGATTTTCAGGTCATTCCCACAGCTGGGTTGAGTTTGTTGAGTTACTTATGTGATTTTATGCCTGAAAAACTAACTAAACTTTAAGTTGAAAGTTTCCTTCCATTAAATCCATATGGCTAACCATTTTACTCGGTGCTAGAGACTCAGTGAGTGGTAGCCTTTATCCTTCTGGAGTATATCCTTTCTATGCGTCTTTCCTTTGGATTAAAATAGAAAAGTAACTCTGGTTTAAACGACAGACTTTGGCCCTACACTGTTGTCTGATGGAGTACAGAGTTTAAACATCAGAATGTGTAAAAATGTAGTTAGGCTAAACTGGATATTAAAACTCAGAGTTTACGACCTTTTAAACTTTTATCACTGAATATTCCAAAATTCTCACTATTCCAGATCAGAAATACAGGTTTCACAAGTTGGCAGATATGTGATACAGATAATAGTTGACTATAATAATTATATAATTATATAATAATATAATAATAATTGTGTTCTGATCTTGGTTTGACCTGTTAGACAGAGCTTGGTTCTAGCTAAGGGAACCTGTTTTCCTTCAGTGTTCTGTTCTGATGGTGATGTGAATAGCGTCAGTGTCAGACTAATGAATGAGCTTCTATTAAAGACTGGTGGACTGAGAGACACTAGAGTCTCTTCACCTACACTGAGCTGATGAAGAGTCCTGTTCCAGAAATGATAATAGGACATTAGAGCCGTAATAAACCATGCTCCTGTTACTCTCCATACTTCAGTACATCTGAAGGTACATACTTTAGTACTGGTACTCTCCATACTTCAGTACATCTGAAGTACATACTTTAGTACTGTTACTCTCCATACTTAAGTACATCTGAAGGTACATACTTTAGTACTGTTACACTCCATACTTAAGTACATCTGAAGTACATACTTTAGTACTGTTACTCTCCATACTTAAGTACATCTGAAGGTACATACTTTAGTACTGGTACTCTCCATACTTAAGTACATCTGAAGGTACATACTTTAGTACTGTTACTCTCCATACTTAAGTACATCTGAAGGTACATACTTTAGTACTGTTACTCTCCATACTTAAGTACATCTGAAGGTACATACTTTAGTACTGTTACTCTCCATACTTAAGTACATCTGAAGTACATACTTTAGTACTGGTACTCTCCATACTTAAGTACATCTGAAGGTACATACTTTAGTACTGGTACTCTCCATACTTAAGTACATCTAAAAGTATATACTTTAGTACTGGTACTCTCCATACTTAAGTACATCTGAAGGTACATACTTTAGTACTGTTACTCTCCATACTTAAGTACATCTAAAAGTATATACTTTAGTACTGGTACTCTCCATACTTAAGTACATCTGAAGGTACATACTTTAGTACTGTTACTCTCCATACTTAAGTACATCTGAAGGTACATACTTTGATACTGGTACTCTCCATACTTAAGTACATCTAAAAGTATAAACTTTAGTACTGTTACTCTCCATACTTAAGTATATCTGAAGGTACATACTTTAGTACTGTTACTCAGGTGGAGGACTAAAGTGAGGAAATGACACCGATACTGGAGGAATGTGTTATTTTGGGCGTCTCTACTTGGTATGTGTACGTTGTCCAACACTGACCACACATGACTTTTTATTGTAGTCTTTGAGAAAATGGAAATGACCACTTTCAGTATCAGATCTCTGAAACTCTGTAGATAAAAAAACGAGAAGATAAGAAACACAAGAACAAATACACACTCCACAGGCCAGTAGAACATGAAATTCCCTTTCCAATGAACCTGCCTAGCCTTCAGTAAATCCAGAGCCTTTATCTTGAACCCTGAAATCACCAGGGTTCTCAACCGGTGTCATAGTCATGTGATCAGTTAAGTCAAGTCATTAAGTCATCACAGAGAAGTAAAGTCTGCAAGTCACTACACAGTGAATACTATACCGAATATAGCAATGAGTTAATGAGAGAACAGTCCTGAAAGCGCAGCACATGCCAGTTCACTGACCGCGGCTTCGTCAAAGAAACAGAATCTGTGAGCGACTATCTCACTGTGAGTTCAATGCCATTAACAGTTTCACTTTCCACTCCGGCCACTTAGCCGGTTTCTGGAGTGGGCCCGTCACCCATTAGGCCCAGCTTCAGAGTGCTGCGGAATGAGATTTCCTTCATTTCCTAACTGGACACGGCTGCAGGAAACACCCAAGAAGAGGATTAGGACGAGCAGATAACATGGGAGTAAAAAGGCAGGCGAAATCTCTTTTATGCGATGGCATCAAATGAAGGGAAAAAAGAGTGGACGCATTAACCTTTTCACCAGAAAATATCTGCACATCAAATTAGCCGCGAGCCTTCCGCTAACAGGTAACCCTGCAAAGCCACTGTTTGTGAGCACGGAGCACAGCAGCTCAAGAGGTGAGGCCTCGCCTCTAATGGAAAAATTGAACTCAGGCATGCTTGCGTCTTTCCGAGATTAATCACTGGATGTGAAAATAAAGTACGCTGGCCAAATGCTGCCGGGATGCTACTTCACATACAGTAAATGAGGACGTGTAGTAGGTGAAGTATAGAAGTGTAGTCATTAGTGTAGTAGGTGAAGTATAAAGGTGTAGTCATTAGTGTAGTAAGTGAAGTATAGAGGTGTAGTCACTAGTGTAGTAGGTGAAGTATAGAAGTGCCTGTCATTAGTGTAGTAGGTGGGGTAGTCATTAGTGTAGTAGGTGGAGTATAGAAGTGTCTGTCATTAGTGTAGTAAGTGAAGTATAGAGGTGTAGTCATTAGTGTAGTAGGAGGAGTATAGAAGTGTCTGTCATTAGTGTAGTAGGTGAAGTATAGAAGTGTCTGTCATTAGTGTAGTAGGTGGGGTAGTCATTAGTGTAGTAGGTGGAGTATAGAAGTGTCTGTCATTAGTGTAGTAGGTGAAGTATAGAAGTGTAGTCGTTAGTGTAGTAGGTGGAGTATAGAAGTGTCTGTCATTAGTGTAGTAGGTGGGGTAGTCATTAGTGTAGTAGGTGGAGTATAGAAGTGTCTGTCATTAGTGCAGTAGGTGAAGTATAGAAGTGTAGTCATTAGTGTAGTAGGTGGAGTATAGAAGTGTCTGTCATTAGTGTAGTAGGTGAAGTATAGAAGTGTAGTCATTAGTGTAGTATGTGGAGTATAGAAGTGTCTGTCATTAGTGTAGTAGGTGGGGTAGTCATTAGTGTAGTAGGTGGAGTATAGAAGTGTCTGTCATTAGTGTAGTAGGTGAAGTATAGAAGTGTAGTCGTTAGTGTAGTAGGTGGAGTATAGAAGTGTAGTCATTAGTGTAGTAGGTGGAGTACAGAAGTGTAGTCATTAGTGTAGTATGTGGAGTATAGAAGTGTCTGTCATTAGTGTAGTAGATGGGGTAGTCATTAGTGTAGTAGGTGGAGTATAGAGGTGTAGTCATTAGTGTAGTAGGTGAAGTATAGAAGTGTAGTCGTTAGTGTAGTAGGTGGAGTATAGAAGTGTAGTCGTTAGTGTAGTAGGTGGAGTATAGAAGTGTAGTCATTAGTGTAGTAGGTGGAGTACAGAAGTGTAGTCATTAGTGTAGTAGGTGGAGTACAGAAGTGTAGTCATTAGTGTAGTATGTGGAGTACAGAAGTGTAGTCATTAGTGTAGTAGGTGGAGTACAGAAGTGTAGTCATTAGTGTAGTATGTGGAGTATAGAAGTGTCTGTCATTAGTGTAGTAGGTGGCTCTGTGGTCTGGAAACTGACCCCTGAAGAACTGGAGGACAGCTAACACAAACTCAACATTGACAGATGGGCTATAGGGTCTAACTGTACACCAACAAGTAAGGTGCTAGCGTTTCCCATAACGTGGTGGGTAAAGTGTAAGGGTGGAGGTGGTTGCTTGTTTTGGTGGTGTTTGAGCAGATCATTAGGGAGGCACATGCGATGCACCACATTCTGCTGTGTCACTGAGAAGCCTCTTACTGCGGCCCCATTTTCCTCGCTCCCAGGCCTCTCCTAGTGCGGAGGTGGAGGCTGGATATTTCCTCGCCTCTTTTTAGTCATCACACACTGAAACCGCGTCATTACTACATAAGGTAAATGTGATTTGTTGCACTGATATCAAGTACGGCCAGTGTAAATTGCTCTACACCAATTTAAAGGCCCTCTCAGACAGAGCGATCGCTCAAAGGCTGCGGCACAGAAAGCGGCGCGACTTCAAAACAGCACCAAAGAGACCCTTGTTCGGTAATGATGCTTTCCAGATGAAATCAAGAGGAAAGCGAACAATGGGAGCACAAACAGCACGGCTGTGAGCGAAAGGACAAAAGGACCCTCCGAGGGGCTCGTTTCTTTCCTCTTCCTTGTTGTCTTTGTTTTTTTTTTCCCCAGGAATACTTTCTCCGTCGGACCCCCGCCCCCACCAAGCCGGCATACAGAGGATGCAAGACAGAACTGAGCCACGGGGAAAGAAAGAGGTGCAGTGAGGGAGAGTCGAGCGGCGTCTGCACCGTACATCTTAGCCATGCAGAAAAAAAGCAGCATGAAGGGGAAAAATGCGGATAACTCTGCTGACTCCAGGCGAAGGGACACAGCGGAGCAGAATGGGCTTATTAAGCTGACACAGAGCGGAGCATTGAACTGGTCCGCTGGAACAGAGGGAGCAGAGCGAAAAACAAAACACCAAAATGAAAAAGAAGGACGGGAGACAGTGGCAAACA
>JAMWET010001436.1:77500-262500 GCA_024036415.1 Prochilodus magdalenae | reverse complement strand
ATAACACAGGATAAAATGTAGTCTGTGTAAACGTTACAGCAGAATTAGGTATAATTTTACCAATAATTTAAAATAACTGAAAATTAATAGAACCTGTGCACAAAAATCTGCAGAGAATAGAGAAGCCATATTTAGATGCGTTTTCTGTAAATACGTTAACATACTTTTCCCAATATTTAATTAACCAGGCATGTTAATGGAACACTTTAAAGATGACTGTTTGTTATAATTATTATAATGGATTATAGTTGATTCCATCAATCCTAAATCTGATATCTGCATACCTACAGGCATCATTGTGTATCATCATTTGTACATACCAAATAGCCAGAGTTACTACCGAACAAAGCGAAGATGGAGAAGAGAGATGCCTCCACCCAGAATCGTTTGAGCTGCTGTTAGGAGCGAGGTCTTGCTGATGCTGCCACTGAGTTTTTGGGTTAAAAGCCAAGTGATGGTGTCGATATTGCAGGATGAGTAGAGGGGGAAAAGGCTGTGCTCAGCGCTCATTAATCCATAGCCCCTCATCAGTGCGGGCTGGAGGTTCACTCGCCTTTCCGACAAGGCCTCAAAAGAGATCACACTCACTGATGGAGTCTGCTTTGTTCTCACTGATCCACCAGACTTAGCCCAGTTCTTCTCCCAGGCTCAGACCCAACAAAACACAGGCCAATTAGCTAACGACCCCGCCAACGCACACACCAACATATCAGATCGGGCGCACACTACGAGCACTCGTTCGGCTTCCCACACTTCTACAAGATGTTCCCCAGCACTGACTGGTCAGCCTTACATTGTCTGGTACCTTTCAACACGTAGCGAGGCCAAGAACCGCCTACGACTGCAGGAAGAGGAAATTTGACTGAAATGCAAAGCGACCAATCACAAGCCTCCTATTCAGCACGAGGTTCGGGAGGAGGCATGACATAAACAGACCTCTGGATACACGTAAGTATAGGACGGGGGAGCATCTGGCAGTGTAACCAGATCAGACTCTACTCTCCGTGAGGGTGGAGATTCTGTGACTGGAGCACTGTTGGTACTAACAGTAGGCAGCACTGTGAAGTGTTCTTTCATTTCTACACTTCGAATCATCATGGCAGGATCAGTCAAGACCGAGTTAGCATGGTGCTAACTGCCTGAAGCACAAGACACTCCCTCTAAACTGTGGAGGGGTTCAGTTAGAACAGTGACTGTTGTCTCTCAACTAGTCTTGTAGCACTTTAGACTGTCATCCATAAACAAACAGACTCGTCTCAGTCTTCACCTCAAATGGACCCAGTCTTGTCTCAGTCTTCACCTCAAATGGACTCTGACTCAGTCTTCACCTCAAATGGACTTTGACTCGTCTCAGTCTTCACCTCAAATGGACCCAGTCTTGTCTCAGTCTTCACCCCAAATGGACCCAGTCTCGTCTCGGTCTTCACCTCAGATGGACTCTGTCTCGTCTCGGTCTTCACCTCAAATGGACCCAGTCTTGTCTCAGTCTTCACCCCAAATGGACCCAGTCTTGTCTCAGTCTTCACCCCAAATGGACCCAGTCTTGTCTCAGTCTTCACCTCAAATGGACTCTGACTCAGTCTTCACCTCAAATGGACTCTGTCTCGTCTCGGTCTTCACCTCAGATGGACTCTGTCTCGTCTCAGTCTTCACCTCAAATGGACTCTGTCTCGTCTCGGTCTTCACCTCAAATGGACTCTGACTCAGTCTTCACCTCAAATGGACTCTGTCTCGTCTCAGTCTTCACCTCAAATGGACTCTGACTCAGTCTTCACCTCAAATGGACTCTGTCTCGTCTCGGTCTTCACCTCAAATGGACTCTGTCTCATCTCGGTCTTCACCTCAAATGGACCCGGTCTTGTCTCGGTCTTGGGGTACAGTGGAGTCAAAAACTCTTGGTGAGTCCAGCCAAGCAGCGCTGCCTTCCTCTAAGGGCACTGGAAGCTAAATTATCAGCCTGAAGAGAAGAAACATAGCAGAAGTCAGCTTCTTATTCAGAAGATTCTCATTTCGGTTCCCCCTGCTCCACCTTAAATGGTTCAGATGTTACATTCTGGCACCTGTAACAGCTGCACAATTTAAGATGGAATGAGAAAAGAAGATTTGAAGAAGAAAGGAACAGAAAGTAAACTCACCACTCCTTCCGGTCACTACGCAAAGTTTGACTAAGGTTACAATATAATACAATCTGGTCTCGGCCTTATCTCAGTCTCGACCACTCCTGGCCTCAGTTTTGACTCTGACTCAACTACTAAAAGCTTGGTGTCAACACTTTCCGGTCTTGGCCTTGACTCGAACACTAAAAGTCTTGGAATTGACTCTGACTCGACATGTCCTGGTCTTGGCCTTTACATGGGCTTGACTCAGATTTGACATATATCGGTATCGGTCTTGACTCGGACTAGGCTACTAAAAGTCTTGGTCTTGATTTGGACATCATGTTCAATCAGTTAAAAGGCATGCAGTGGGCTTTGAGGAACACTTTCTATAGTATGATGGGTGTGTCAGAGCTCATGGCCTATCAGACGAGATGTGTTTATAAACCACGCTGTATTAAAAAGGCAGGGCACACACTGGATTCTGATAGGTCTTCTACAGATGGACTATACAACATGGTGTTCTCAGGCTGAAAATTCTATGAAAAGAACTCCAGGAATGGCTAGCTACCGTATTAGCAACACTGGCACAACACAACAGAGTGTTCAACACCCCACCATGAACACAGCCATGGAAGCTGTAGTAAAGATAAAGAGTGACACACTTACTGACACATGAATTACTGAACAGGTCTGGGAATATATTCAGCTGAAGCTTCTGTGTAGCTCTTTACTAAACCCTGCACACTGTGGACCCTGGATATCTTGGCTGGCTGCATGTGCAGTAATGCGGAAAACAGTTTATTTATTATTTTGAATTCAGAAAGATGCATTGTACATAACCACTCAGCCACCCACAGAACATCAGAGCCAGTAAAACAAGCAGAGAGATGCTGGAGAGAATGTCTGTTGTCCTCCTCACTGCCTCCCCCACAAACCCGCCCTCCCCCCGTCTTGTCCTCGCCGGGCCCTGATTTGTTCATTAAGTCTCAAACATGCAGGTCAACCCTGTCCGCATTTTGGACAACTGCTTCTACACAGGCAGAATGAGCCTGGCTGTGTTGCTTAATTGAGGCTCTGAACCCGAATCCTCGAGGGGAGCGGCGGGATTAGAGCGGCCCGGCTCGCGCCCGCCACTCCCCGGCCTGCACGGGATACTTCATTGTGACAGGCCGAGCAGCGAAATACCAATAGAGAATACATCAGGTTCTCAATTATTGGATTATCTCGATGTGATATCATTACCGCCGAACATTCACTCCAATCATTGATTGCATTTTTCAATTTATTTCACGATTAATGCAAGTAGCCCGACTGAACAATCTTCTGATGAGTTTGGGACCCAGTCAATATATCCTCGCAGCCCGCGCAAGCGGCCCGCGTGTTTTATAGCCAGGGCAAAATATTTTTCATCCTCTTGTCTCATGCCTCTCAATTATTCTAAAGAGCTACCAATCTCGTCTAGCAGGGAGACGGGCCGCGTGGACGTGAATTACAATTCTAAATGCAAATACACTGAACTGAATGGTATTTTACAGCAGGTCAGGGATTCCGAGAGCGCCGCTTTAGGAGACGGGGGCTTATCTTACAGTGCAGTAACTGGACAGAGGCACGGCTTTTTAACGAATTGGCTCAGTGCGCTGGCATATTGAATTTAAAATGAAACACGGGGAGGTGAAGGTGCAGAGTTTGAGGGTGCTTACGTCTATATTGGGAAATCCAGGATGTGTAGATGTGGAATTTACAGTGCTCCACAAAAACCCGTTTTGTTTTTTTAATGAAGCCACAACCAAAAAAGAAATCTGTACTAGAACTATATCATGACATCTGAGATGTGCATTAAGATTTTTAAGTGTAATGGTATTTAGGATTACAGCAGAAAGTGCTGAGCTAGCTTCTAAGACTGCAATTTGGAAGAAGTGTATATGGGAAGCGGAAAATGAGTCTTCTAAGAAAAGTAAAGGGTGTAGGCTGAAGGAGGTGTGGGAGTGCAGGTGTGTTGGGAAGGAGGATAAAGGTGACCAGGATCAATAACTGATGATAAATTTAGACTGATATGATCAATATTTATTGAGCTACACATACAGAAGTCTGTCTCTCAGTATGGCGTCGGGCCGCCGTGTTTGCTAACCCAACACGCCAGACGTCTCGGTATGGAGCTGTAGAGGTTCCTGATGGAGTCCTGTGATAATCCATCCCATGCAGCTTGAACATCCTCACACAGTTCCTGCAGATGGTGCGGTAGGGGTGGAGGTGGAGGGACAGGAGGCCTTCTGGACGTGTGATGTGTTCATCTTGGTGCTGACCACGGTGCCTCCACACACGGATTCGTTGGGCGTCTCCACCAAGACTAAAGCAGGACTCGTCACTGAAGATGACCCGCTGCCATTCTGAGTCACTCCATGACAGTCTGGATGACGCATGGTGTCAAACCTACACACAAAGTTTCACTGCTGTTATGTATTATCACTTTACTGATGTAACAGCCAATATAAGCTCAGCAGAGTCTCCTTTTGTGGTTAAGGCGGTAGTACCTTCAGGCTCCTGCAGACGAGGATGGGCTTACTGTAAATCCCTGCGGGGTGTGAGTGACGGGATCCATAGATTGGGAAGAGGTTCTACAGTGCAGGGAATGTCTCGTTCCATGTGTGGAAAATGGCTCCAGAGCAGATGTTAATGATTGGCTAAAAGGAGGGACTGCATGTGGGCGTGGCCAAAGACCATAGTGTGAAGGAAGTCGCTGAATCTGCAGGTGTATGGAAGCGTACGGTCATACGGGTCTACCAGCAGTGGATACAATCCCAGTCTACAGGGAATTCTCCTCGGAACTGTACCAGGGAAGGCATCCACCACATCCGGTCCATTTGCATGGCTGAACATTGATGTGGCCTATATCTAGAAAGTTGACCAGTACATGCCCAATCCAGTCCCAGCTGTTACTGGTGCTGGTGGAGGTGCTACACACTATTAGGTCACAGGGGAATCATTTTTTGTCCAGTCAGCTTCTATATAACCGTCTCTTTGTCCAGTTACCACACAGTCTCCACCATATACCCAACGTACAGCCTCTGGGTGACGCGGCATTAGCTTGAATTATCCTCATTAGCAGCAGCCTCATCTGAAATATTCATTCAGTCACTCACATGATTATGTATTCAAGGCTACACAAAGTAAAGTCTAAATAAATATGAATTCTATTCCACTGGACTGCAGCTCAGGCTTTTTCCCCAGCAGCAGCGAGCCTTTCTTCATTGATGACTACAGGTGCTAATTACAGCGCTAAATCATTTATGCAGAGGCAGACAAATGATGTCAACACCGAGGGCTCTGCTGGAAAGGTCCCTGTTACAAATGATCCGGGATAAATCACTCTTCTCATCCACATTGCACAATAACATCTACTGTACTCATGATGGAAATCCATACGGCTGGATCCCAGGAGGTCTCGCTTACAGCCTCTCATTCTGCGTGAGCGGGAACAGCGTTTCAACTACTGAACGTTCCTGTCTAAACCACATGGACAACCCCGAGCCTGCTGGATAAACCTGACACTGCATGCTGGGTCCGAGGTGGCACGCATTCCGGATGGAGATCACCTTCGGCTCGCGGGGTATGCGAAGTTCCTCCTGCGCTCAGAGGCAGCACAGAGATGCAGGCAGTGGACCCTGGCAAACGCTCAAGCCATAACTCAAGCATGGAGCAGCCTTCCGGAGGGAGAAACGACTGCTGTCATACAGCAACTGCGAGCCTTCAGGATTTATTTGCCCTTTTCTCAATTAATTATCCCGTTTTCTTACGCAGTCGCACAAAGACGCTCTGTGCAAAACTTTTAGAATAATTAGGATGGCACCGGACCATTTCCGAGACTAAGTGACCATCCGGAAAACATCAGCTATCACCTTTTACTGGGCCAGGGAGAAGGATCTCTCCCTGGCCTCCTTTACAGTGTAGGGCCGTATTGTGCTGTTCCGTGTTGTTGTGGACTCCAGAGACCAGTGACTGTTTCCTTCTCCGTCTGCTGTGCTGCTAAATCAGAACCAGGAGCTACTGAAGATGAACTGAATCCAGCATGGCTAACAGCAACTCACACATCGTAGAACACAGTTGATTCTAGCAGCGACAAGAGCCACTCAGCTTTGAGCTGCAGTGCAGTGGTTAGCTTGATCCAAGCCTGTCCTGTGGTGGATGGGACGTTTAGCCAGCTAGCTACACTAGTGTTAACGGTAGAGTCTTTAGGACAACCAAAACCATCAATCAAGCTTGGTGTGTTTAAACGTTTGACTGGTACTATAGAACAAAAGAGAGGCCACACAGGAACAGGTGGGACTTCAGCTGTCATCACTCCAACACCAATCATTCAATTTACCATCTCAAGCCTGTGCTAAGATATCTGAAAGCTAGGTTCACCAGATACCCCTAGACCATGTTGTTATGGTAGCTGTCCCAGTAAATGTCCCCGTTTTTAACTGTGCAGTAAAATAACACCGGAAAGACCTGCAGCAGAGCAGACAGACATCTCGTATTCTACTTGTACTGGCCAACAGAGGGCGCTGCTGCTATCTACTGACCACTCCTGCCACTTGCTGGTCTAGTTTTAGGGACCACTGTCAAAAGAGGGTCCACAGCACTGACCACAAACGGGTTTTCAACCCAGGGATTTACAGCAGGGTAGGTTACGGGATGGAATCGTATTAGTAGGTATGTGATCTGTACAGTCATGAAGTCCATGTCATCAACAAACAGTGTCTGTCTCTCCAGATTTGGGGTCCAGGAGTGTGTTTATTGTCCGGCTGTTGGGCTACAGGGCTTTAGTTTGTAGCCGTGGGAGTTTTTCTGACTGGCAGTATATGAATATGAATTATGGGCTGAATTGTTGTGATGAACGTATCCTGTCCTCAACCCAGACTAAACTGCCAGTTAGAGACGCTTCTGGGTTCTCCCCCTGGCGCTACAAACTACACCTCCCATCAGCCATCTCTGCATGATGTCACACCCATGTGCTCCCAGTCTACCAATCACAACCACCATCTTCCCGTTCTGCCTTGCTCGAGTTCTAATCCCTCTCACCTGTCCCTCGTTACCTTCCCCTGTTTATATACTGGTCTGTTTGTGCTTTCTGGCTGCAGTCTAGTGTACGGGGGGGGGGGGCTATCTTTATGGTGTACTGGAGATAGCCGGATGGTGGTCTACACCCATTCTGAGTATCAATGTGGGTGTAGTGGTTGTAGTGGGGTGTGTGTTCATCAGAATGAGCCTCAGAAAGTTAAATATACAGGTCTGAGGATTAATAAAGGATGATCTCGCTTTAGAGGATCAGTGTTAGAGTGAAACAGCCAAGGGGAGCTAACAGCTAGGCTAATCGTATTTCCAGTGCTTAATAAATGAAACCAGCCTTTTCTACAGTTACAGAACTACAGTTACTAGCTCAACATACATCAAACAGGAACCTCCCCCTTTTTGTATCACAGATAAAACACTGGATGTGATGATTTAACAGACAGACTGTACACATTCCTTCATTTCAGAAACCTGGCCAGTTTATTGTTGGCTAATAGCTAAGCTACACTATACTACGGTATAAACAGGTGTGTAAACCGAGCACCCAGTCATGCAGACTGCTTCTACAGACGTTAGTGAGAGAGTGGGTCGCTCTCAGGAGCGCAGTGAACTCCAGCGTGGTGCCGTGATAGGATCCACCTGTGCTACAAGTCCAGTGGTGAAATTCCCTCCTACTAAATATTCCACAGTCCACTGTCAGTGGGATTAGAACACAGTGGGAGTGATTGGGAACGAGGGCAACTCAGACGGCAAGTAGACCACGTACAATGACCGAGTGAGGTCAGCAGATGCTGAGGGTCATAGGTCACAGAGGTCACCACCTCTCTGCAGAGTCAGTCGATGGACGAGTCTGGGTGTGGTGGTACCAGGAGAACGGTACTGGTCTGACTGCACTGTGCTGAGTGTAGAGTTTGGTGGAGGGGGGATTATGGTATGGGGGTGGTGTTCAGGAGTTAGGCTCCGCCCCTTAGTTCCAGTGAGAGGAACTCTTAATGCTTCAGCAGACCGAGAGACTCTGGACCTTCTCATGCTCTTAACTTTGTGGGGACAGTTTGGGGACGGCCCCTTCCTGTTCCAACATGACCGCACACCAGTGCACAGAGCAAGCTCCATAAAGACATGGATGAGCGAGTCTGGTGTGGAGGAACCGGACTGACCTCCACCCGCTGTGTAACTATCCAGATTAATTGGAGGTTTATGCTGGTGTTTGGTGTTGCGGGTTTGATTGATGAAGCAACACAAGATGTGGTGGCACAATAACATAGAACCAATCAGGAAGAAGCTGCATCATTACACTAACCATTGTTGGGAAAACTGTTAATGGCTCCATGCTGCTGGATGAGTTTCCCTGCTCATCACTCTTTGGGCACCCAATGTAAACGAGGCCCCTGACTCCTGGCTGGTGTCTTTTTTTGAGGGGAGGTAGTTTATTGTTCACTGCAACAAAATCACGCAGAGAAAGAATAAACATATCTCAGTAAAATATGAGTCAGAGCTTCCCAAAACGACAGGTGCATGTTTCTACAGAAGGACGTGAGTGGTTGGCCAGGAAGATGAAGTAAAGACGGCGATTAACTGGAGATGCGTGCCTGGTGGGCGGTTTAAAATGTTTACAGAGGTGTCTAGAGCAGCTACACATGTGATCACTTACCAACACAGAAAGCAATATGCCTTCCTGGAAGCTGCAATTTCATGGCACTCATTTATTCATTATGTCCATAGGAACCTCTTAAGTGCATCCAGAGCTTTTTAGGCCAAGCAATGAATTGCATTGCCAGTCACATGGCATCAGCATTCGCTCTGTAAATCTGCTGGGTTACTATGAGCCATGGTCAGATGTGAGGAAGACTGGCAGACTGCCGCATCGGGAGCTTTGCCTGCACGACCAGTCAGTCAATGTGGAAGACTTATAGAGCAATTCGCATGGCATTTGGAACGTATGGGGGGGAAAGGAACATCGACATTTCGAAATGCTTCTCCAGCCACAGCTTCGCTAAAGTCCAGCACGCTCTAGCAGACACACATACTCACACTTAGATGCACATCGGGCTTGATGGAAGTCTTGGTTGTCAGCGAAATGCTATGTGCTTGAGTCTATCTGACTGTAAGTGGCCTCTCCGGTGAGACTCGAAGCCATGGTCATGCTTGAGGAGAGAAATAAAGAAAGGTTTGGTTCCCCTCCCCTCCACCATTAATGTTAGAAACCCCGGCTAAGAGAAACCACTGTAAAAGACTCAATTTACTTTTAAAGGTCAAATATTCAGTCACCACTGAGGAGACTAATTAAGTGCCCTTCAAAGCCCAGGGAGTCCATATGAATAGATAATATAACTGATCTGGTGCGAGAAGACCGCCGCGCCAAGAAGAATGAGTGCCACCTCGTTTGCATGCGGCCAAACCCTGCATAAATATGTTCTCAGCGGGAACAATCTTACATTGGCCAAACATAAATATCACACCGGCGACTGTTATAATTCCGCAGTATGCTGGAGAGGGAGGTCAAAAGAAACAGATTTTAAAGAAGCTGCGTTCATAAAAACCACCAGGGATTCCTCTGCGGGATGAATTTAGACCTGCGGCTGTGATATTGTACCAGAGGTCTAAGAATCAGAGATCTCAGGTCCCATTTGGGCTCATAACCGTATTCGTTAAGAACAAGCTGGTCTGACATTAGCACCCTTACCCTGCGAGGTTTTACAGCTTCTGAGGCTTTGACTTCATAGAACACAAACAAAAGGAATGCGGTTCGTTAGGGAAAATCCAAACCACTATTGATGTCTCTTTGAAATCTTCCTCAAGAACAAGTTTCAAGATCTTTCTCTCCATTAGGCTTCACGAGTACAACGTCATGCCATTCGGACACCGCGACGAGCCTCTCAGCTCCGGCACTATAACGTAAGCCGTAAATGGCACCCAAGACACCGACCCCCAAAATCTGAGGTAACGAGACAAAAAGGGCACCATGACCTCTTCTCCTCATCCCCCCATCGCCTTTCTGGAGTTGGAAAAGCAGTGCACGATGCCATTTGGTCATCTGAAGAGAGCGATGTCTCATCTGAGTGTGGAGGAGGAAGAGCAGCTTGGTGGGGGTAGTGGTGGGCAGGGTTATGGAGCACCTCTCCTTTGGGCCATAGGGGCTCAATTAACAGCAGAACAATGGCCTCACTTCTGCCTCTTCCAGCGAAGCTGCCACAGCAGCAGTGAGCCCTCTTTAATCTCCCCCGCCTGGCCTGGCATTTGAGTCCGGCCCGGAGTACCCTGGACCCACGCACGCGCCTACGGAGAGTGCAGAGGCTTCGGACAACGCAATCCCACACAGCCTGAACGCGCCTCGGGCCAGAGGAATGTACACGGCTTTGGAGTAGAATTGTTTGCGGCCTCTTATTGAGTGAGATAAGCATCGATTGCATCGATCATATTGTAGACGTCTTATGGGAGGGGGATACACAATGAGGAACTTTGATTGGATGTTTCTTCCTTCTTCTTCTTCAAAGGTTAGCAAAGGTTGCCAAGAGCACATCTTGTGTTATGATGACAAATGGCCCTTTCAGATTTCATGTCTTTCCAGGCCATCATGAAAAAGGCGTATCGTAGAAGTCAGCGTGGTGTACCCCTTCAACTCTCAACCGAACACGTGTCCACACTCGATTCCCTCACCCTCGCACCGCATACATCACCACAGCATGTTAATTCCAAGTCTTAGGTCGAGTCCAGTTGAGATAGCAGAACACATAGGGCGAAATCTGCATTTGCAAAGCGGAGAAGAAGCGGAGGATGGGGCCTTGAGTGGTGTTATGGGCCCACCAGGTTTAACAACCTTGAACACAGCTAACTAACAAAGAGGCACAATCTCATTACACTATTGACCAAGCAATAGTGCTGAGGGTGCTGGTCTAATAATCTGAGACGTCCATATGGAGGATGGTAAATACGTAAGGGAATTAATATTAATCTTCCATCTGAATCTTTCATAACTTGCAAATGCAAACAAACTGGCCCAACCTCTCTTTTGAATAGCTAACTCATGTTACAAGCCAAGTAGAGCTTTTCCACTACAGAGAGCCCACAAAGCCTACATAGCATAACATGCTGTTATAACCAGAACATGCACAGTATCCTAAAAATGCCACGACTGGAAGCTCCATCAGTCAATAACTGTTTTTCATCTTTATAGGCACCCTGTAAATAATAATAATAATATTATTAAATACAATTTAAACTCATCTTCAATAAAACAGCTCCTCCCAGAAGGAGGTGTGGGAGTGCAGGCGTGTTGGGAAGGAAGATAAAGGTGACCAGGATCAATAACTGATGATAAATTGAGACTGATATGATCAATATTTATTGAGCTACACATGCAGAAGTCTGTCTCTCAGTATGGCGTCAGGCCGCCGTATTCGCTAACCCAACACGCCAGACGTCTCGGTATGGGGCTGTAGAGGTTCCTAATGGTGTCCTGTGATAATCCATCCCATGCAGCTTGAACATCCTCACACAGTTCCTGCAGATGGTGCGGTAGGGGTAGAGGTGGAGGGACACCAGGCCTTCTGGACGTGTGACAACAAACCGTTCATCTCGGTGCTGACCACGGTGCCTCCACACACGGATTCGTTGGGCGTCTCCACCAAGACTAAAGCGGGACTCGTCACTGAAGATGACCCGCTGCCATTCTGAGTCACTCCATGACAGTCTGGTACGACACCACTGCAGTCTTTGGTGACGGTGACGTGGTGTTAAGGACAGTCGTGGTAACGGTCTGTGTGCATGTAGTCCTGCGTGGTGTAGCCGTCTGCCGATGGTGCTGCACTAACAGGAGGACTCATGGAGGACACCACTGCTCGCTGGGTGTCTGTAACGGTGGCTGTGGGGTCAGTCAGGTACAGAGAGAAGACCCGCCCCTGCTTACGTCACATGCACGGCAGAGTGTGTAACTTGAATCACAAACATGTCTCACAACGTCAAACCTACACACCAAGTTTCACTCCTGTGGGCTGACTCCTTCTGGGTGCAGCTGTTTGTGCAACTATACTTTTGACAATGAGTGTAATATCATTTGCTTGCTTTAATTAAAACATCTTGAGTCGATTTCCATTCCGCCTGATGGAATGACAACTACAGTGTCTGCAAAAAGATCAATCACAAAATAATAAGCGTAGAGTTCCAGTCGCCAATTACAGATGGAACTACGTCTCCGCCAGCAGACATTGTGACGAGGATCGAGTGAGAGTGAGGGAAGCGGCAGCTGTGGAGGAAAGATGCTCTGCTGTTCTTATTTTTAGAGATCTCTCACTGACTGGCCTGTGAGGCTCTTCCAGGGCAATGAAGGGGGAGAACAGGCATGCTGCAGTAAGCACGGACGAGTACAAGTCATCTCACTCCATGTCTGCCACAGTTATTGGAGCGCTGATGTATATTTAAGTAGCTGGCAGAATTCCAGCCGCATCCTCGACCGAGCGGTCAGGGGTCAGAGGTTGCCCACGGACACATCTGAGCACATCTCAACACCTGCAGCTCGCTTTGCACGAGTCGGGCCAAAGCGGGAGGTCAAAGGATCACCTTATGCATTCCTCCCAGGTTAACCAGTATAAACCTCCTCTGCCGTGTTTGTGTGTTCCTCTCGGACCCTCTAGGCACCACGGGTGGGTGGGCCTGCTTGTTCCACCCTTCTTGTTTACTGCTGTTCAATCACCTATAAAGAGCATCTCCATAAAAACCAGCCACACCACGTCCATCCACTTAACGACGTATTTCCTTAGCGTTCCCAGTCATAAATTCCCGTGCATATGAGAACTCCTGAAGCGGCATAAAAGCCAACACGGAGAGAGATTCCATTTGCATGGGACCCTAATTAGAAATCGAGAAATTGCCTCCCGGTTCTTGCTTGTGCGTGTCCAATAACACCAAACCCAGTATCCCAAAAGAAAACTCCCGGTGAATCCCTGTCTCCCACGCACCCTCCCACTCCAAGCACGCCTTCCTGTCTTTTATTGAATAAGTCAATATACCATTGTATAACAGTAGACATTTCTGACACAAATTATGTTCGGGATGGGATGAGGCTCTCCTACACAATTCTTTATTGATTGCAGCAGCTCATAAAAAAGAGAAAGGAACGAGGGGGCCGCTGGACTGCTGACTGGGATTTTCTTGGGCTGGATAATAAAAGCTCTACTTCAGGACTTAGAAGGTTAAGTTCTAATGAGTATTTTGGATTGCATGTGCTAGTTTAATGGTCTCATAAAGGAATGCTTTGCTTGGCTAATAGAGGCAGGCTCGCCAGAGAAAGTGCCCCGTGCCAGCTTTTGTTACGTGCGGTAAAGAAAGGTGCGCCACGAGGGCAGGATAAATAATTAGGACTTCCGAAAACACATCAATCATAAGACCCGGATGATAAGTTCAGGTGTGCACTCCCTTATTATTAATCATCGCTCAACGACGCTCGTCTTCAGGTACAGGCCAACCAGGCTTTTTAATGGCGAATGATGAGAGGCTCGGGACGGCATCCTCGCCCGATACCTCGTAATGAATGAATTGCGCCGGTCCTAAAAGCCGGAAAATGAGGCGATGCGACTTAAAGACGGGCCCAGAATTCCAGACCCAGAGAAAATGAATGTACCTTGTGAAGTGGAGGCTTGAGACCTCATTATAAGAAATAATGCACTCGCTCAGACCGGCACTTAACTGTGCATCCACTATAGGCTTTGTCAGTTTAAGACAGTGCGAGCGCTCCGAGGAAGACAGTTATATAACTGTGTGGTGCACATACAGCCATTCAGCCCCCAGCTTATATGCCATTAACGCTTGAATCAGTGGGTTGTGACATGCCGTCTATGCCTCGCTCGTCACGACCTTACAATCAACTTGTCATAATATTTAGTGCAGATATGATGAATGAATCATCTACTAAATCCATGTATCCGCGTGTGTTGCTTCACAGTCCATAGGATTAATGTGCAACGCGTACGCATCAAGCATTTGGTTTGGCTTTGATGACAGAGTGAAGCACTCGGAGTGCTTTCTTCCTGCTTCTTTTAATGAACGTGATGCAATCAAATACACGAATGCTGCGCGAGCACATGGAACTGATATCATGATGGAAAGAGCTAGACATGCACAGACACCACTTTTTCCTCTTCTGATACATAAATAGATCATCATCAGACGAATCAATCCACAGGAATGAAACTCAGAGGGTAGCTTTGATATCATGAGACATGCTAATGATTCAGGTTTCACACTCAGTCACTCACACCGGACCGGGTCTTATCTCTGCACGACTACAGACCTCCAGCGAGCAGTGGTGTCCTCCATGAGTCATCCTGTTAGTGCAGCACCATCGGCAGACGGCTGCACCACGCAGGACTACATGCACACAGACCGTTACCACGACTGTCCTTAACACCACGTCACCGTCACCAAAGACTGCAGTGGTGTCGTACCAGACTGTCATGGAGTGACTCAGAATGGCAGCGGGTCATCTTCAGTGACGAGTCCCGCTTTAGTCTTGGTGGAGACGCCCAACGAATCCGTGTGTGGAGGCACCGTGGTCAGCACCAAGATGGACGGTTTGTTCTCACACGTCCAGAAGGCCTGGTGTCCCTCCACCTCCACCCCTACCGCACCATCTGCAGGGACTGTGTGAGGATGTTCAAGCTGCATGGGATGGATTATCACAGGACACCATCAGGAACCTCTACAGCTCCATACCGAGACGTCTGGCGTGTTGGGTTAGCAAACACGGCGGCCCGACGCCATACTGAGAGACAGGCTTCTGTATGTGTAGCTCAATAAATATTGATCATATCAGTCTAAATTTATGATCATCATTTATCAACCACTACAGTGACAACATACAGTAGACCATCACTGGTGATTCCCTTCATTCGCCAATGCTTGCAAACATAACTGGCCACTTAAAAAGACAGTTGTTGAGAGACAAGGGTACCAGATCTGAAGACCTCTGTACACGTTACTGACACAAAGTTAAAAAAAAAACTAAAGGAAGAGAGAGCTCAGAGAAATCTAACATACTGTTGTACAATACTGTGCATCAATCAGAGACCAGTCAAAGGAGCCAGACCAGGAGTGTTTAGACACTGTGTCCACTCACTGTCCACTCTATTAGACACTCCTACCTTGCTGGTCCACCTTGTAGATGGACAGTCAGAGACGATAGCTCATCTGCAGCTGCACAGTGCAGTGTTGGTCATCCTCTAGTCCTTCATCAGTGGGCACAGGACGCTGCCCCACAGGACGCTGCCCCACAGGACACTGCCCCACAGGACGCTGCCCTACAGGACGCTGCCCACAGGACGCTGCCCCACAGGACACTCTTGGCTGGATAGTTCTGGTTGGTGGATGATTCTCAGTCCAGCAGTGACACTGAGGTGCCCAGCAGCACTGCTGTGTCTGATCCACTCACACCAGCACCACACACACTAACACACCACCACCACGTCAGTGTCACTGCAGTGCTGAGAATGATCCACCACCCACATCATACCTGCTCTGTGGTGGTCCTGTGGGGGTCTTGACCATTAAAGGACAGGGTAATACAGTACACAGAGAAACAGATGGACTACAGTCTGGACCTGTACACCTACAGTGTGTCCTAGCACTGCTTCTGCTTCGCTCCACCCAAATAACCCCAAACATAGTGTTGAGGTTTTGGACTCTGTGGTGGTCAGTCCGTTGTTCTGAGAACACCAGCAGCTTCTTTGTTGGATGTGTGAGTCTCCTTTTCTCAGTGAGGAGCTTCTTGAACAGCTACACCTCCTTTCAGACCTCCATAGCGTTGAGGGGTCTTCTTACAGTGGGAGAAGGATGGACAGGGACACCTGTGAGGTTCTCAGATCTGAAGCAGGAGTGGAGCTGGATGTTCTCTTCTCTCTCAGAGATAATAGTGACGTTTATCTGGACAGTGTTGAGAGGACTACCAGGTCTTCCAGGTGGTTATTAGGAGATCTTCTTTTGATGTTCTCCTTCCTTATGCAAGCTGGCAGTTTATACTTAAGCCGTTCAGAAGCATCTCCTGAACAAGTGAATAACCTGTACTAGAGGTGGCTGTTTTGACTGAGAATAAAATACATGGGCTGTGTGCCTCAGTCGCCTTCTATTCCAGATTTCCATGCGAGATCACAGCCAGCGTTTTAATCTGCAAAGTACTGCAACACAACACTGCGTTATATATTGCTTTAGAATGCGTATAATACTTTTCCAGGCTCGGGTACAGAAGATAAAGCATTCAGGTTATTAGAAACCATATTTCAGACACGTACCGCTGAAATCTTGCCCATTTCTGCACCCATACAGCAGCTGCAGCTGTCTCCATCAGTCTGAAAGACCGGCCGTTTCAACCCTGGAAGCTCCTGCCACTGAAAAATGTCAATGCAGGTATGAAGAATTTAGGCTAGGATTTTTTTTCGTGGTGAGGTGTCTGCACAGATAGCACATTCTCTTAGAAGAGCAGCAGATGGAAGATCAATATTCCCACACAACTTTCTTGTGATTAATTTTTAATGGCCGGGAGAACTGCTCCCTTCTAAAATGTAAATGGCTTTAATGTTAAATGCAACGGGAATGACACCTTGATCAATCACTCCTACACTGGCTTTCTGCCGCCGGTGTCCGCCAAAAGCTTCCCGATGACATCTTTCTCTCTTCGCTTCCTCCAGAGAGCCTCAAAGCTCCCCCACAAATCCTCCACCTTCGCCTGCTTGGAGCCACCCAAAATCATTCCACTTGCATCTCTCTCTCTCTCTTTCTCTTTCTCGATCCATCCCCCCACCAGGCTCCATAGCAGGGCTCCACGTGGTTGAGGTATTGACTGCAGTGGGGGTGGGATCGTCTAAAAATACAAGAAGTATAGCATTGCACCAACTACAATTTAGTTTTTGCAGGACTTTGAAATCTTGGTAGTGCTAGTCAGGTGTGTACAGCGTGGTTCCTTTTGTCTACATCACGGCTGTTAACATCTGAACGCCCCCTCCATGTGTCATGTGACATTTTCTAGGCACATATATATTCCTCTACAGAAAACAAATAGCAACACGTTTTCCTCTGAGGTGGTTACACCCAGCCAAAGCTTTACCCATAGGCCCGTTCCAGCAGTGGGGAACAGATTCCGTTCTGGTTCACACAAAAAACCATTTAGCACACTTCTACCAACCGGGGATTGATCTATCTATCTACCTATCCATCTCTCTATCTATCTACCTATCTATCTATCTATCTATCTATCTATCTATCTACCTATCCATCTATCCATCTATCCACCTATCCATCCATCTATCTACCTATCTACCTATCCATCTATCTATCTATCTATCTATCTATCTATCTATCTATCTATCTATCTATCTATCTATCTATCTATCTATTGGACAAGTCCACTGTGTAAAGCACAGCTGTCATGTGGTTCTAAATTCACAATAAATAGGTTCTGAGCCTGAAAGTTTGTTTCCAGCTAGAATATAAAATATTAGGTTCTCCAGCCTGAACCATGAGAACATCTGTGAGCGTGTCAGTTGTGACGACAGAGAAGGCAGCATTGGGCCCCCCAGCTGTCTGCTGGAGAACCTCTTCTACGTCTTCTTATCTCCAGTAGTTGATCTGTCCTTGCTTTCTGGATATAAACACACATCTGTAATAACAGCACAAACTCTCAGATGTAATCTATGCACTCCGTTCACTACCACTGTGCAGCGCCCCCTGTTGATAATGACTTATCCTAACCAAGACTCAGACGGAGCGATGTCCTAGAAGAACCTATGAGGTAAACCAAGACTTTAACGGAAGATCAATTCTTCCCAGGAGGATGAAGAAGAACCAGCTAGAGAAGCCAAGACTGCAGGAGAAGAACTACTGAGAAAAACAGACTTAAACGAAGAAGCATCGTATAAGCATCTAGAGGAACCGCTGAGAGGAACCGAGTCGAAAGAACCGAGTCGCAGTGGACGACACAGTCAGAAGCAGAACAAGATCACTAAATGGAACAGAAGCACTGACCGCATCTGAGAGGCACACCCGTAAACACTGTCAACACCTGCGAAAGATCTAAGTGGTCTACAGATTGGGTGGGACACATACAGGATGGAGCATATAGTGTATTACATGGTGGAGAAGAAGTCGGAACGCCAGGCGAGGTTAGACAATCAAGGAACAGCAAGGTTAGGAGTTCATGAAGGAGCTGCAGTCATGAAGCTCATTGTAAACGATGACAGCTAAAAGTTGGAAAGCACTGTGAGGGTAGACTATCGATTTGAATCTCAGGAGCATCTCGGTGAGGCTTTTCTCCACAGCAGGAGACGCTAACAGCTCCAAAACGGTCAGGCAGGAGGAACCACAGCGGGATCCTACACCGGCACTGTATCAGACAGCAGGAGCACAGGTGGAATTCAATATTTACAGGACTAAGGCAATGAAACATCTGTCTCAAGGTCACCTCACCTCTGGTGCAGTTCAGCTTCAACTGAAACATCTGGGAGGTTTATGTAATGCCCTTCCAGTCCTTTCTGATTAGTTCGCTGAACTACTACTCAGCACCAAGCACTTTATTAGGTACACCTCCCTGTATCTACATTCACTCTCCATCATATCAGCTCCACGGACCATACAGGACACTCTGTAGGTGTACAGGTCCAGACTGTAGTCCATCTGTTTCTCTGTGTACTGTATTACCCTGTTCTTCAATGGTCAGGACCCCCACAGGACCACCACAGAGCAGGTATGATGTGGGTGTTGGATCATTCTCAGCACTGCAGTGACACTGACGTGGTGGTGGTGTGTTAGTGTGTGTGGTGCTGGTGTGAGTGGATCAGACACAGCAGTGCTGCTGGAGTGTTTAGACACTGTGTCCACTCACTGTCCACTCTATTAGACACTCCTACCTTGCTGCTCCACCTTGTAGATGGACAGTCAGAGACGATAGCTCATCTGCTGCTGCACAGTGCAGTGTTGGTCATCCTCTAGTCCTTCATCAGTGGGCACAGGACGCTGGCCACAGGACACTGGCCACAGGACACTGCCCCAGAGGATGCTACCCCACAGGACGCTGCCCCACAGGATGCTGCCCCACAGGACGCTGCCCCACAGGACGCTGCCCCACAGGACGCTGCCCACAGGACGCTGCCCACAGGACGCTGCCCCACAGGACGCTGCCCCACAGGACGCTGCCCCACAGGACACTGCCCCACAGAACACTGTTGACTAGATAGTTCTGGTTGGTGGACGATTCTCAGTCCAGCAGTGACACTGAGGTGTCCAGCAGCACTGCTGTGTCTGATCCACACCAGCACCACCCACACTAACACACCACCACCACCACGTCAGTGTCACTGCAGTGCTGAGAATGACCCACCACCCACATCATACCTGCTCTGTGGTGGGTGGTCCTGTGGGGGTCCTGACCATTAAAGAACAGGGTAATACAGAGAAACAGATGGACTACATTGTAGGAGTGCTACCATATGAAATTGTTATCAGCTATTATAGCTACATTTTCACCAGAGTTTATCGCTGAGAAAGGCTCCGCCTCCAGATTCCAGCATGAATTCCACTTATAGATATCCGTACACGCGTTTGTCGTATTTGCTCAGAGAAAGATCCGATTTGCGGTGTCACATGACACACCGGATCCTGCAATTCATCACGTCCCAGTTCCGCCTCTCAGGTGCCTCCCCACCCTGTTAGTCAGCCATTCCTCCCTGCATCCGGGCAACATGATGTATCTGCTGTCGCGGCTCAGTTAATGGAAAAAGAGCTACCTGTCCTTTAGAGCACATGCTGTTGGGCATAATTAGACCGCAACTCTCCCGCAGTTTAGCGGCTGCGCTAAAGCTCCCTCTTCGCCACGCGGAAACGGGATACTACGCGTCTCTCCATCGCTACTGCTTATTCGCAAACTCTCCGATTGAGGATGAGACTTCTGAAGGCGACGTGGCCTTGGAAGTGATCACGCTAGGCGGGGAAAAGCAGGTTATCCCTGATAGGAGGCGCGTTAATTAATACAAATCTAAATAAGGCAACAGCGGAGGGCGATCTAATGGGTTTCAGAGGGATATTATGTTTATTGGGAGCGCAGAGGATGCGGGACTCCAGAGAGGAGCAGGTAAGGATGGTTATAGACAGAGACAGATGGATGGCGGAGGCTATTAGGAGCGAGAGCAGAGCCGCAGGTAGGAGGCCAGCGCTGCAGAAGCAGGAGCCTCCGCATGCGGAAGGCCGCGCATTTTCCGCCGCATTGTCGGGAAGCGCGTGAGGGATTTACTGCGGCGCTGCACATTCATCAATTCAACAACGGGAAACCGGAAAAATGACAGACAAATATATTACGGTGTCAGACATCAAAGATGCTCTGCATAATTCCATCGGAATTCTGCTTAAGTACAGGATGAATGATTATATGCGGAATGATATGATTCCTCAATGTGTTGCCCACAGGGGAGAAAAGGGGGGTGGACACCAGAGCTGCAACTGAGATTTCCAAACAACAGTGCCACAGAATCCGTTACCTCGTTAAGGCGGGAGTAACATGGATTCGGACGGTTTCGGCATATTTCCGGACCCGTTTCACTTTCCTCCCGGCCCACGACTGAAATCAATAAACTTCCCGGCGCAATAAAGCAGAATCAAATTACCAAAAAAATTGGAGATCATTAAAAAAACATGCAAAAGATCAGCCACCAAACATGAGGCGGGAAAAGAATTAACATTCCGAGGAAGGTACGGATTCCATTTGTATCTATTTGGATACATCATTCATCATTTGGGAGCGTGGCAGTGCGCGCCATGCTTAAGTCTGCACTTCTCACGCTACAATCATATTATTGCCAAAGGAATTCAGAAAACACTAAGGCAATATTATTAATCTCGCGGAACAATATCGTTCCAAATGCAGATTCCTGGAGATATTCCCGCTCCGCTACCGGGCGCCATGCAGTATTAATGAGGCCGTATATGTAACAGCCACCGTATTACTGCATTCAATGCAGAAATTACAGGGAATACATTTGTATAAGTAGTTTAGCTCCTTTAAACCAGACCAGCAGCCATGCTAGACACACGCAACCGCAAAGTTCCCACTCCAGCAGGAGCAACTTCAAACCAAGGTTCACGGGAATACATCTGCATCTGTGCAGCTCTACATTTACACACCGAGATCATCCTCACTTTCAGAGTGGGTTCTGCTTCTGGCTGTACCAATATTAATGACGGACAGCCGATACAGAATCATGGATATCCGCTGCTTCGTGTGACTGAGTTGGCTATGATTCGGACACAGGGAATGATAACTGCTGACACTTTAAACTTCATTCAGTTCAGATTTTTATTTACTGTGAATTAAATCTGCTAAATTGCAACTGGCTTCATAGTAATTACTGAGGAATTCACCGACAATACTGAGTAATAACTGCAAAATTAATAAGTGAATAACAGCATAGGTTGCTAGGTAGCAAACACTGTGCTACACCAATACCAAGAGTCCTTGGGCAAGACTCCTAACACCGCACTGGCCCATCTGTAATATGAATAGCCTCGTAAGTCGCTCTGGATAAGAGCAGCAGCGAAATGCCGTAAATGAACAAGAGTACGTTAAAAGTAAATTCTGCATCTTTCATACTAACTACTAATCACCTGTCACACTTCCGGGCTTTCCTGCTCCTCCCGCTCTCCCGAACTCCACTTCCCAGAGGACATCGCTCGATGCTCACGCATGCTCACGCGCGGACGTGCTAATTCGTTCTCTTCAATCTCTGTTTGTATAATAAGCCCGGGTGTTCAGATGCTCCTCGCGAAGCTTTGCCTATCCTATAGCAATTCTGAGCGTTCTCTTTGTGTGATGGTGATTCTGGTTCTGACTCTCTTTCGGTTCTTGACTACTCCTTTTGCTACTCCCCTTTATCGGCCTTTGTCTACGTATCTGGTTTCTGAACTCTGCTCTGGTTTATCTACCTCTCTTTCGCCTTTCCCTTTAAACTAGGTTGCCTCCGCTGACTGCTTTCTCCCGTTTCCGACCTGTGCCTGTCCCTGAGTACGTTTTCCTCCATACACTTGTGCTGGTTTGCACATAAATCTGCTTCGTTTTTTAAACTCTGTGAGCGTCGATCCGGAGTCTTTTTGCCTGACATAACCACTAGAACACTAAATAAGTAGACTATTAAACAAAATAATTTAGAGTAGGCTCTGATCTGTTCATAGAAGATTATTATTAAGGACATTAATAGGAATAATTCTTAGTTGGTACATAATTATTCAAAGTCATATATTCATAAATTCTGAAAAACTCATAGCAGATACCGAATAATTTACAGAAGCTACTGAAATCTTTGTAGACACTGAATAATTCATAGTGTAAACTGAACACTTTATAGTGGATACTTAAAGAATAACTGTAGTTTCATAATAATTAATAGCATTTTTAATAGAATTTTCAGAATATGTCATTTATTACTAAACACTTAATCAAGTGCTTCAGTGGTTCAACATTATAAACGGCCAGTCTATACATTTAACAGTAAATTCATACGTCCATACATCCTATATATATATAAACATGTATCCGTTCCTGTGACGCAGAGCTAGATCCATTTCTATATGTATAGTGATGGGTAGACACTGTCTCTACAGCTGAATCATGGGTGAACCCACACAGGCAGAGCTGGCTCACTCTCAGTCTAGATTAGCATTGTAGCTGAGTTAGTTACTGCACCAGGTGTGTGGTTGAGAAATGGTAGTCTCCAGTGTGCGGGTTCCTTGAGAACCTTGCTCTATGGCATTGTTCTGAAGAACCCGTTCGGCACCTGTGTTCTCAGGAGTGCAGCTGAAACCCGAGAGTCATTAGCGTGGGCCTATTAGAAGTTTCTTGGACTGCTTTATCCTCCCTCACGTTCACGTGCGTGCGGAAAGCGCGGCCTGCCTTTGAAAAGTAACATCCACGTCTGGCGTCTCATCGAGGCTGATCGCTGCTGTTTCTGCCTTTGTTCTCTGACAGGGTTATTGGCGTGTCTTAGGCAGGCTTAATCCGAACAGGAGATGGGCACTTTGGGGATTGGACCCGTTTCATCTGGGAGGGATGAAGTCTGCTCCGGGTTAGAGCTGCCGTCTGATCGACGTCGAGTTTCGGAGCTGACAAACTCAAAGGCCATATCCTCGCATGGAAATGGTGAATTAATAAATATTTGACGATCCATCTCGGTCAGGATCAAGGTAATCTCACGCCATTTCTGAACCGCAGCTCCAGTGTAAGCTGAGAAAAAACAACAGGAAGACGGCAGGAGGTGATCGATGAGAGCCGACGCACCAAGCAAGAGGAGTGCAGGTGCTAGATCTTTCCATGTTTCAACTTTAATGCAACCTCTGGTGTTTCTGTCAGAGGACTAAAACTGGCCGTCATTAACCACCACCAAAACATGGCTTCACTATCACTCTAATGGCATTTCAGCCGATACGCCTGAACCGTGTCAGAAGGTTGAAAATTGATTGCTATGCTCTTGACTATCGCTTCAAACCACCTCCGTCCAAGTTATCTTGCTCACCAATCCCAAGATATTGAATCAATAGCACGTTAGGGCTAAATACACGGTTCTCGCTCGGTCTGCTTGGCTTGTCTTTGCACAAATTCCATTGGAAAAGCTTTGAGTAAAGGGAACTAGGCTTGATTGTTATCCACCATCCATCCTACAAAGCATCTTCAGATATTACCCAAGGTACATGCCTTTACTGCGCTGGCTGAGGCTTTGGATGTTTGTATTGTACAAAATTCGACGTAATCATAATAATATTATGTTCCTCGTCATGAGAACGCAGAGACCAAATTGCTTAAACCAATGAAGAACAATAATGAGTTCTCTCGTTCCCGGGATCAGTGTTCCCGGTTTGAGCAGTACTGTGTAAAATCATATCCGGATACAGCCTCCGTTCTCTTGCGATGGAGCGAGTCAGCAGTAAGTGCTTTTGCAGCGTAGCTCTGTCCACTAATCCTAAACAAAAACAGCCGTACGAGTTTTCAGTCATTTCTGTCTGATGAGGCACTCAGGAAGACATGATTAATCACAACCAGAAGGAGCAAGGGTCCCTCGCACATCTACGTTACACCGAATGGGAAAACATTGCTGAAGACATTTCTTCAGTGGCTGAAGAAAAGCAACACAGTAAATGGTGCTGTGGAGCTTTAAAGACCAAACTTAACTTTCAGCTCTTGTGAGAGACCCCGGATGAAGCCATAGGGTCTTCACACAAACTTCTGTATTAGAAATACATACGCATTATAAAAATACATATCTACACACGTATTAAATAGTTAGTTTAACAGGTAATCGACCTGGTTGACTTCTAATAATGAGTTAACGCTAGCACGGGCAATTTATTATCTGAAGATGATCTTTTTTAGTCAACCAGGTTACTAACCTTTGGTATGTGTGAAATGATTTTATAAAAAAATCCTAAACCACTGTAGTCCGCTCCTATTTTATTACAGCTTTGTGCTTAATACTACATGCAAACTGTCATATATGTGTTCAGTTTTTTAATGTTCTCACGTGTCTACGTGTGTTTCGGTCCAAAAACATGGCTAGTGCTCAAGACCCTTGGGACTAGCATCAGTGAACATCTGGAATAGCATACAGGATAGTAAATCCAAATGTGCCAATTAAATTGGGTCTGTTGACTGCAGTGTAGTAAAGGCGAACCGGATGAACTTGTTAGAACTTGTTAGAACTTTGTTTCGTTGGACCTCTCCTCAGTGTGGTTCCTCACCTTTCTTTAGAGACCGGTAACACTGAGCTCTTACATGGCTCTCCTCACCTACAACATTAGACACTGAGCAGAGGATCTCGTTAGAGAGCGTTTATACACATCTTAACCAGACACATATTCCATAATCACTAAATCTGAGGAAGGCTGAAATTAACGCCACTCTGCCTGTGGCAATAACGTAGCTCGGCTAGCCAGCTAGCTAACTACAGTACAGTGAACCAGCACACAATTCATCTCCGCAATCCAAAACAAACTGCTCAAAGAATTTATATTCCTTATCGAGTTTCACCCGTTTGGTTCTAGATAGTTCTTCGACAGTCATGACCTCATCATCCTGGCTGAAGCATGGGAGTTAGGTCCAAGATGATGAATATCAAAATACAGCCATATTCGTAGTGGAGCGGCGTAAACCGGAAATAGGTACACATAGCCTCCACCGGATCTTAACCCCTCCTCCTACATAAGCTAGAGGTTTTACAGGGTGTACATGGCTAGGTGCCCACATCTTCGTGTTATTCAGTCATGAGGCATGTAGCTCAGAAAAGGGCTGACGGAAACAGCCAGCTAGCTAAGGCTAGCTATCTTCATCTTTGTTAAGCAGAACAGAAAAAGGGCCAATAACCAAAACTTAGCTAGGTTAGCGAGCTAAGGTTTGAGGCCACCGGCACCATACTTAAGCACTGTAACTTACCTCATCAACTGTAGCCATCTCCTCATCTGTTCCTCACACAGGGAAGGTGTTAAGACAGTAACTGAGTGGAATGTTTAACCCAGAACTACTGAAACACCGCATCACTGAGCCCTGCTGAAAAGTCCAGAGGCTTAGCCCACACAGTAGAGGTTTGAGGACTCAGATGTCCTCACAAGCAGATCAAAGCTGAAAGAACTTAGTTCCTTTTTAAGCCCAAATGGTGCATTAAGAAAGAAGGAAGTGATCAGGAAATGGATCACGGGTTCCATCACCGCCGCTCGGAGAAAAGGCAAAGTGATGGCAAAGCGATAAGCGACGTTGCCTATGCCGTCTCATCCTGCGTTATTTCAAAATCAAAAATAATCAAAAGGTTTGGTTGGCTAAAGTGGTCACCCAATCAGTGCATGATATTCAAGCCATCATTCAGTAAATCTCAAACCATTAATCTAACGCCTACAATCTTACCCAGTGCTGCTAACTGGAACAATGGCTTTATCTCAGTTGTGTGCTACACACTAATACCACACAGTTTATACTCTGAACTAATCTTAATAGAATGCGATTGTCAGGCTAGTACATGAAATATCAACATGCTATATCGTTTATCCCAACAGGAAGTGATCAGCCGGTGCTATGACAATGCACATCATGCTAAACTGGATGCTGTGTTGGTGTTCTGGCCAGGTTTGCTTTAAATTTTTTTAAAAACAGCTAACAAAAACATGATTTCTTAACAGGATATATCTATCATATTTTAAATATATATTTTTTTCAGGCTAGCTTTGGCTCTACTGGCCCCACCACCACCGCAGTAACCCTTGCATTCACAATTATTTCTAAATTTTGTGAGAAACTCCACCCTGTCTGTTTCCCATTGCATTGTGGGACAATAGTGTCCATCATTACCATACACGTACTGCTCTGATTTTCAAGTATACTCAATTTTGACACTCAACTCCACCATATACCAAAACTAGCTAGTGTGTATAATGTGGACTATTGGAACACAGCCAACGAATCTGCTAACCATTAGTTTGGGATCTGTGATAGGTTGGCCACTTTCATAACCCCAAAAAGAGGACATCGTAAAGTTTGGGGGCATGGGGGTCTGGTGGGCATGGTAGGTTGGGCACGATACTAGAACAGAATTAAAATCATAACCTAGTCTACAGTATATAACACACAACTCGTTACTGTATTCTCCTAATTGGGAGGTATGGATGACAATCCATAGACAGGACATTACTAATTAGCAATTAGAGGGCTGACATGCGGTTAGCCGGTAGGTGAGTCATGGCGTCACATGACCTTGGTAAACCAATGAAATGCAAGGCATGTCACACAAAATTTTGTTGGTGATTGAACATTTTAAATAGTTTGTTCCAAAAATGTGGACTAATTGGCATCCATCCAGGTGCTGCACCGGACCTGGGACTGCAAACGGAACAATCTGTGTGTCTGGTCTAAAGCTGGACGCGTGGCCAGCCTAATCTACAACAAAAGCCCAAATTAAACCTGTTTTTTTGGTATTTGGGAGTGTGGAGTTCGCATATGCTAACGAGAGCTTAGCTAGCAGGACAAACATGCTAACTTGGTTCTAGCTAACTGATGCTACAATGAGGCCTGATAAGATAAGGTGGATAAGATGCCTTTGTCAGTTTACAGCGTACAATGAAATGGAGCCGCAATCCATCGGCACTATACACACAAAATATAATTAACACAGGGCTAAAATATATAAAGTGCAGAATTAAGAGAGAAAAAAAGAGAGAAAAAAAAAATATATATATATACACATATATACACATATAATATATATTAAAAAATGAAATATTTAAATGACTGTAAAAACTGTAAATTCTAAACAGACAATAGACAACAGACAGGTGAAGTAGCAGTTAGTTATTTAGTTAGATTAGAAGACATACGAACGCGGTGTTGAGTGACTGGTGTTGGAATGAAAGCTGTATGAGTTCTGCGGTGAGTGAAGCTCTTAGCCATCGCTGCTATCATGCTTAGCATTTCTGCTTCCTATCCTCCATCTGATCTTTCCTCTCTTCAATGGACCTGCGCACCTCCAATCAGTGACCCTTTTAAATATAGATTTGAGGAAATATCATAGCGCACCTTGTTCCCGTTATCCCGCCCGACTCTAAAGTGAACACTCACCGCCTTTCAGGCATCACGCTCTAAGCTCTTGTGGAACCTGATAAATAATACAGTCAGCATTTGCAAAATCTACATAGACGTGTGACCCTATTGGAGCGGCGCATTTTTCAGCGTGCCAGACAGCGAAGGGCGGCACTGTGGAACAGCGCCTGGGAGTCGCCAAATAAGTCTGCACTGTAATCATCACGCGCGGCTCCAACGCCTTGATCAAGTGTGCGAGGAGGCAGCCACGGCCCATTCTCATCCGGCGCCTTCAAACAAAGCCTACCTGTCTCTTTTACATTTCTCTATAGCGAACGCACCTGACATCTGAGGTGACTTTCAAAGACTTGAAAGGTGAAGTACAGACACGGTGCATGTCTCAACTGCTAAGTGGGTCCCTCAGCCGGGAGGAAACGTCTCGAGCCTAGCGGGAGGAAGGCTTCGAACACTTTGCACGCTGCAAAGTTTGCCATCCTGTTGCCAACAGTTCAGCAAAACATTCCAGCAGAACCTTAAAGGCCATTGGCATGGGAAGCTCAGACGGGAAATCTGGCAATGCACTTCAAACCGAAACGAAGGAAGACGACGTTGTTTGGCACACGTTCTGTTTTATTCGTACAGTGTGGTACATGGCACATGCAGAACACAGTCAATCTCCAGGCTCTCGCTGGCTGTGATTGCCACACATGGTGTCACAGGGTTGTCTACATCAGTGCACGGTGCTATATTTACAACAGCGTGTGCGGTGGTAGGTTCATATATTTGTCATGTTGTGTAAGTATATACTAAGCAGCTGTTGACATCACCAACTTTAAAAAAGCATGCTGTCATTAGTGATGCGCTACACCAACTTCCAGACTGCCGACACATCTGTAAAAATCCAATCGGAATTGCATTTCAAAGCACCTACAGGTGTGGTTTGGCTCCAATTTGCAAAAACCAAATTTGTAATTTTTAGACATCAAAAATCAAGCTCTACATGCAAATCAGATTTGGGCCGGCAGTCCGAACATAGCCTACGCCGCTTATCCTTCTGGGTTGTGGGGGTTGCTGGAACCTATCCCAGTGCTCACTGGGGTGGAAGGCAGGTAACAACCTAGACAGGCCGCTAGTCCATCACCTGGCAGATGCACAGACATACACGATCACTCACACACACACACCTGGGGGTGGGGTAATTTAGCATCTCCACTTCACCTGACTGCATGTCTTTAGACGATGGGAGGAAACTGGAGCACCCAGAGGAAACCCACTCAGACACAGAGAGAATTTTGTGGTAGGGTTGGAGGTGGAGGGACACCAAGTCTTCTGGACGTGTGACGACAGACCGTTGATCTTGGTGCTGACCACGGTGCCTCCACACACGGATTCGTTGGGCGTCTCCACCAAGACTAAAGCGGGACTTGTCACTGAAGATGACCCGCTGCCATTCTGAGTCACTCCATGACAGTCTGGTACGACACCACTGCAGTCTTTGGTGACGGTGACGTGGTGTTAAGGACAGTCGTGGTAACGGTCTGTGTGCATGTAGTCCTGCGTGGTGCAGCCGTCTGCCAATGGTGCTGCACTAACAGGAGGACTCATGGAGGACACCACTGCTCGCTGGAGGTCTGTAATGGTGGTGTTGGGTCAGTCAGGTACAGAGATAAGACCCGCCCTTGGTTACGCCACATGTGCGGCCGAGTGTGAGACCTGAATCATTAGTATGTCTCACCAAGTCAAACCTACACACCACGTCTCACTCCTGTGGGTTGACTCCTCCTGGGTGCAGCTCTGTGTGCAGCTATTCTTTTGATGATAAGTGTACGTTAAATAATCTCATAGCGTTCATACAACAATCTAAACAAGAAGAAACAGTTCGCCTGCCAGGATCTCATTTCTAGCAGCAAGACTATCAAAAAGCACCATCCGTGTCAATGTGTGCTGCAATTGAAGTGGTGCAATATTGGCCGCCAGGTCAGACTTTGGCTCGAGCCATTCGGGAATATGCCTGGCTGTGCAGAGAAGTAATTGAAACTAGCAATCCACCAGAGCAACATCCATTATGTAAA
This sequence comes from Prochilodus magdalenae, assembly GCA_024036415.1. Lineage (NCBI taxonomy): Eukaryota > Metazoa > Chordata > Actinopteri > Characiformes > Prochilodontidae > Prochilodus > Prochilodus magdalenae. Next base: position 232,699 of record JAMWET010001436.1, on the reverse strand, counting down.
GAGAGGCAGAGAGAGGGAGCGCGGCTGAGAAGTGCCTTTGCCGGCACATTATGGAAAGGTGTCTATCCAGGAGGAAAAAAACGCGGCCCGCTCTGACAATGACGGAGTGACAACATGAGATCCTGTGGCAGCTCTGACAGTTGGGCTGACTGCTGTGCACTCTAGTGCTATGTAAATTCTTCCCGGGAAATGACGATGTAACTGGCGATGAGCGTTTGGAACGGGAGAAACCTTCGCTGTGATTTCTTCCCCTCTTCATCTTCTTCCGCTGATGGTGATGATGATTATGGCGGTGGTGGTTATATGGGTTGGGAAGCACTCGTGGTTGTAGATAATCCAGGCACGTAGCAGCAGGAATACTGCATCCACACGGAGGAGGAACAAGCAGAATGGGAGAATATTCAGTGTTTCCAGCACAACCGCAAAGGGGTGGGGGGGAGCATGCGCTGCGTCTCAAGAGACTACCCCTGCGTTAAGTGGCGGCCCTGCTCCGGAGATAACCGAATTTGGCTTCGACAGGGCGGCCACAATCAGGCTAGGTGTAATATTTGTTGATGCATATTAATAAGCAGCATGGAATTAGTTTATTACAGCATGGAACGATGCTTAGCAGGAATTTAGCATGGTCCTCTATGGCTGTTAGCCAATATGAGATATGCTTTAGCTGTCAGACGTCAGAGTGAGAAAATTATTTTACGGCATAATTCAAGTGCATAGCAAATTCTGGATTTCTAGCAGCATGAGACTCTAACATACATATGACGCTCATGTCCTTCCTCCAGTTAATGTGTGATCTCAGGCTCCCAAAGGGAAAGACTTTACTCTAATGCATATTACGTGGATCTACATAAACACTTTGATGTGACTCTAATTATATGACCCGGCTCACCAAGTCAGAGTGGATGAAGCGACGTGAGCATCAATTAGGAGTTGTGACGGTCTGTCAAAGACATCTATGTACGGTGTATCAGAGATACATATAGAAGATAGCATGCTAACCAGCTAGCCCCCACCTGTCTTGTCTTGTAATACCACTGTGTGCCTGTAGAGGCGATAGTGAGCCACTGTAGTGCTGTAGGAGTGGAATCAGTCCAACATTAAAGGATGTAGAAGTAGCTCTGCTGCCCTGACGGCGTGTTCTAACCTCTTATCAGGCATGTTGAGGGTGCTGCTCCCGGTTACTGTTGCCACTGTCACTGTTGCCCACTGTCAGCAAGAAACCACTTTCAGCAACCAACAACAAGCAGAAGAAGAGTTAACACTGGTGCAGCTTTCCACCGCTGACCATTGCTGTTACATTGCCCCCTATTGGTTTAAAGTATGAATTTGACAGATTGCATCATCTTACCAGTTGCTTCTGTAAGCTATGTTACATCATCAGCATTATGTCATATGCACTACACAGTTATAGCATGCTATAATCATTTCACCCAAACAACGTTAAGTGCCACCTGACATCAACCTAACATCAAAGTTGACCAAAGTGACCTGGATTGGAATAAAGCAATGAATCCTGAGTGGCCAGACATTAGAGTTAGGGTGCTATTGGGCATGCTGTGAAGCAGTCCCTCCCTACTTAATAATATCACTGGAACACACAGCCTTAGGTGGCTCATCGCTTCTACAAAAACAGACAACATAAAATAAGCTTAACAGACAAAAAACAAGTCACCTTGCCTGTTTAAGATGGTAGTAACTTCAACCTGCAGATGGCGCTACACGAAGATGATGGGGCTATAAATACCTGCGTGTCAAAGACCATAGTGTGAAGGAAGTAGCTGAATCTGCAGGTGTATGGAAGCGTACGGTCATACGGGTCTACCAGCAGTGGATACAATCCCAGCCTACAGGGAATTCTCCTCGGAACTGTGGCAGGGAAGGCATCCACCAAATCTGGACCAATTCTCAGATGTAAGAGTGTCTGAACACTGATGTGGCTATAAATATATATATGTAATTCAGTGCAGAGCTTTTGCTATGTAGCTAGTTTTTGCTGATCGTTGCTATGTAAGATCTCCAGTTTCAGGAATGGGGCTGAATCTTAAATGGTTCTCTGTTTGGTGCACCGTACGGGAATTACAATACGGCCTCCTGCACCAAAACAGCGCACGATATAGATAATACATAGTCACTCGCTCCTAAGAAGCCAGAGTTTCATGTTTACACAGCCCACTGAATAGCAAGGAGGAGATTCTGCATGGGTTTAATGGGACCTCAGTAAAACACGGACATCTGAACACAACACACATTTCATAGTCTGCAAATCATTCTTTAATACAAGCCTGTGATATTAATAAAGGCATTTTTAGCATGCTAGTATCTTTTAGCATGTTAGCTAGCTAATTCTAAGCTTCATACATTAGCAGCACAAGAAACCCTGCTCGCCAGTGTCCTCCGTAAGGCTAGTCAGGCCTAATCCAAAGCTTTGGCAGAGCACCAGAGCTCTAACAGTGCACACGGGCTGACCGTGACAGCATGCTTCACCTTTGATCGCCACACACAAATGGCAGAGTGTCCACTAGCAGCTCTGTTACCAACCACTGGACACAGTGACAGAGCGGACAGCTGCCAATTACAGCACAGCCCCGGGTTACAAGTGCAAAGCAGTAACCGCGTGGCAAGGAGAGACTACTGGAGCCAACACGGGACCCGGCCGAGGCTGAGGCCAGCACCAGCAGCGCGAAAACATGCCGGGTACACGGAGCAGGGCGGAAAAAGCCGCCCAGAGCTGCCAAGAACATTACATCTGATTTTATCCATCAGCCAGCGCCATTTGCCCGGCACCGGGTTCAGGTTCAGAGGTGTCCCTGCTTTCATCACTCGGCCGCGGAATCAGACATTGCATTTCACGCTTGTTAGCTTGACCTTTCGGATTCGCTTACGGCTAAAGAGCTAGCAGTCATGGAAATCGAGCGAGCGATCGAGAGAAATACCATAAAACCTTTAATACTTGTGTCATAGCCTCAAGTTATGTTTCTCTGACCTTCCACTTCTCGCATTTGTGTTGCTCAAAGACATAAAATCGGTATCCATTTCGCCGCTCACCTCCTATATATCCCTACTTTTTCTAAACCTGGTCTGGAATTCCGGTGGCTTTCGGCGTTGGCGCATTTAGTGTAAAACTGGAAGCATCAATGTTTAATGGCAAAAAAGAGAGGACACAGCGTTTCAGATAACCCAGGCACATCCCGCCGTAAACAGCACGAAGCGGGATCGGATACGTCGAGCCGTAATGGACACTGATGGCCAACCTACACCACCCCCTTCCCCAGGGGTGACCGCACAACAAAGAAGGGCTGAACTACACGGTTTAACATTAAAATATACCCATGCAGACGCGAGCACAACGCATACCGTTTGACTGATTCATGTACAGCATAAAACATTTATGAAGACCTCTACATCAGGGTGACAGGCGGAAGTAAAACGCGAGCATAAAATGCTGAAGCCGTTATAATGCTGGAGGTTTGTGCTGTGAGAGGGAGTTAACCTGCGCTGACACCAACCATTCAGGGCTTTTAGCATTTAGCATTGCCGAGGGTGGAAATGCCCTGAGATCAGCGCTGGCCTTCTGGAACTTCAGAATCAACAGAGTCTAAACAAATTAGAACATATTCTAATAGGGTCAACAGTGAGGTCTCGCTGAGCATCCAGAACACGATCTCCATCATTACTGTACAGAAAGGCGGGTGGGTGGAGGCCAGTGTGCCGCTGCATGACACTATTAAGTCGCTTACATATTCATTTAGCTGCTTTATGCATCAGATCCTACAGGGAACCTCGAATGTAAAGAACCCGTTACTGTGAGGTCCGCAGGCCAGACCAGGAGGACTGCGTGGTGTGGAACAGTGAATAGCTGGAATGCTAGCAGATCTGGATCGTCTATACCGCTCTGTATGACTCGCATGCTTACGCTGATGATCTCATCTAGCTTTCTTCATACAGAGCAAAGAAGAAACCACGGGTTAATGAGAGGCTACACTCGGGTGTCAGGAGTACTTAAGTACTCAGGAGTAATAAGCATGGCTGATTGGTTAAGTAGTGTCCCAATCAATCGTCAGCTAATGGTAGAAATGGGTAACTATTTAGATATCGTTCATTAATGCGAGTTCAAGTTGAGTCTTGAGTTTCCAAGATGTGAATCCCACTCAAGTCTCGACTCTCTGAGGTCAGAGCTCAGTCACCATGGTGACAGTCTGAGTTGGATCTTGAGTCTGCGAGGTTTAATCCCAGGTTAAATCGTAAGCCTATTAGGGGAGAGTGGGAGTCAGGTCTTAACCTTACGACATCAGAGTCGTGTCTCCAGTCTCTGAGATGAGAGTCTGAGTCACATCTCAAGTCTCCCAGGTGAGTGTTGGAGTCGAGCCATGGTGAGAGTCTGAGTTGGGTCTCTAATCTCCGAGGTGTGAACCCAGGTCAAATCTCAAGTCGATAAAGTGAAAGCCCGAGTCAAGTCTCAGGTTTCTAAGGTGAGAGTCTCAGTCGAGTCTTGAGTTTTAAGGTGAGAGTTAGAGTTTAGTCTCCAGTCTCTGAGGTGAGAGTCTGAGTCGAGTCTTGGGTCACTATGGTGAGAGTTTGAGTTAGGACTCAAGTCTCCAGGCTGTGAACACAGGTCAAATCTCAAGTCTATGAGGTACGAGTCTAAGTCAGGTCTCAAGTCTTCAAGGTGAGAGTCTGAGTCAGGTCTCCAGTGTGAGGTGTAAGTCTGAGTCAAGTCTCAAGTCTTCAAGGTGAGAGTCTGAGTCAGGTCTAGAGCAGTAAGAGTCTGAGGTGTAAGAGGTGAGTGTCTGAGTCAAGTCTTAAATCTCCAAGTTGAAAGTTGAGTCTTGAGTGTCCAAGGTGAGAGTCCGAGTCAAGTCTTAAATCTTAGAGCAGAGTCTGAGTCAACTCTCAAGTCTCTGAGGTGTAAGCCTAAGAGTCTGAGTCAAGTCTCCAGTCTGAGGTGAGAGTCTGAGTCAGGTCTCCAGTGTGAGGTGTAAGTCTGAGTCAGGTCTCCAGTGTGAGGTGTAAGTCTGAGTCAGGTCTCGACTCTCTGCGGTGTAGGTCTGCCCGGGTCACAGTAAAGTTAGGGAGACACTCAGGTCCTTCTTTAATATCAGTTTGTCCTCATTTCAGTACGTCATGCATTTTGACGGCTGTTGAAACCAAGTCGCTTCCGAACTTCAGGCAGAGGCGTCTCCGTGTCCTGATGAAGTTGGTTAAAGGGGTAACGGTGTGGTGGCCATTTCCGGGGCTGTTGTACACTTTGTGTCTCGTCTGAGAGTCATTCTCCAGTACTCCTGTCAGCATTCTTCAACTCACAACTGCTGCTCCTCTTTCCCGAGGCACTTTTGCCTTGTTTGGCATATGCCGTCATGATTTTTGACACCGCTCCCCTTGACACAATGAAAATGTGCTGTTTCTGTTGCTGACATACCCGTAATTCAGATGCCAGCATTCTGACCATTTCAGGAATCTGTTTCTCTTTTCATCGGACAAATGTGGTATAACACTCAGAGAAACGTATGGGTAATTAGCACTTACAGTTTCCAAATGTATATACAGTATATTTTTATTCATGTATTTATAACAAACCATAAAAACTCAATACTGTTTATTTTAAATTTAAATTCAAATATTTTCCCAGTATCATATGATGTAACATGTGTTTGTAATAAATCTAAGCTATATCATGCCTCTGTTGTGTAATATACTGTATATATACTCTATATATTTTAGTTAGAAATTAATAATAGTAAAAAAATATTTTGATTTATTCCCTGTAGATGACTGTTTTAAAAAAATGTATTACATTTCTAAAATTGAATAAGTAAATTGTGAAATAGAATCTCAACATCTTGAGAAAAACTTAATATTTTTCAGAAAAATAGTCTTTTCTTTTGAGCTATTAAATCAGCTTCAGAAATTCTGCATTTACTTCCACATTCTAAATCAGTATATTGTGACAACAAGGAATTATTTTTAAATATTAAAATATTTAACAAGATTAATATACTATCATTAAAAATCTTGATATATAGTTTTTTTTTTTATTTTGAGATGTGAAGTCAACATTTTTGAGAAAACATTTGATAAAATGTTATTACTGACAGATGCTATGTTAAAATACTAGACTTTGAATGGGGAATTTTTGCAAACTGCTGAAACCAAACTGTTCAATTTATAACGCCTCAAAAACCAACACATTTACATTTACACCTATTCCAGCTACGGCAGGTCAGCCCCGCCCACTCACACCGAACTTATGTGAAGTGTCTTGGCCTGAACTGCTTTTTGAGCCAATCAGAAGAGCAGAACAGAGCTCATTTACATATACCAGCTTTAAAGGCACAGTAGTAAAGACAGCCTGTTTCATTTTGACAGATGGATGGTTATGGAACAATGAGTCATAAGAGCAGCTCGGGGGCGGGGCATGCTACAGTACTGTTGTTCCCATGCACAGCCATGTCTATAGCAACACCAATATTATTATTATGATGTGCTGGCATTAACCTTGACACAGCGCTAAACAGGGTTCTCTCAAAGAAGGCCTAGGCATGGTGATGGTTAACATGTCAAGGCTAATAGGCCAAATTCCTCAAGGTAAAACGGGAACAAAGTTGGAGAAAATGGAACACATGGAGAAGCCTCGGCTGTACAACATTAAAAAGTAGAATGCGCTCTGGATATTTCATTAAGCAGGAAGAGAAACGGCCTAGCAAATTAGGTTCTCCAGTGCTCGGATCCAGTTTGCCGAACCATATAACAAGTGGTAGCCGCCGCTGTTTAGAATGAACACGTAATGGCTTAGCTATTGTCTTGTTATTGAAATCAGTGTTTGGATGTCAACGTTAATGCTTACCACGGTCATCTAACTATCCGTAGCATCTCCAGCTAATACCACTTGAGTGAATATCCGACCTTAGAAGGCACATAAATGTAAGCACGGCGGTTCCGAGCCGCAGCGCATAATTCTTCTTTCTCAATTTAGTCAACAATGGAGAGTCAGTCATTGCACTGCCACAAAAGCAACCAGGGGCTATCAAGCTCCGAAAAGAGAGGCCATTACGGACGCCAGCCTCCCTAATGGCTATCCGCCGCCTTCAAATCCGCCACATTTGTATGACTGGTCAGGCCAAAAAAACGCTCAGATGTGAAACAAAGGAAATACTCCGCGCTCGTCCCGTCGCTAATGTTCATGGAGAGCGGCTTAGCGCGGACGGCGGCGTAACCTTCCAATGCCGCGTTTTAAAGGTTGTCGGGAAGGAAGGGAAATAAAGGGAGCAACTTTCACACGGCTAATGAGATGAAGCTAATGGCCTAATGGCAACCGCTGAGGCCGTGTGCTTGTTTTAAAATGAAAAATAAATGAGAAGCCCTACATATACAGAAGCCCGTAAACGTAATGAGTCTGATACGCTTTTTGAGGCATATCTTCTCTATAATTTGCACCTCGTGCAGCAGCATTAAAATCGTTCATCATGCCGTGCTTTTTTTTCCTCTGCTTCTTCGCTTCCCAACTTAAAGAGCAGCACGAGAGGGAAGCAATAATACCGACACTCAGCCTGGATGCATTTTCCAGAATCTGGGATGCATTAGCTTGTTTTCAAGTTGGTGAAACGACATAGCCAGGCTGAGGTGACTCAAAAAGATCTGATGTATTCAGGGCTGTGTGGACACACGTCAAATCCGGTTTCATCAAATCAAATTGAGGCCTTGTCCACATGTACACGTATTATAAAAATGTATATACACTCATCATCTAAATATCTGCTCCCAGGAGGAGGTGTGGGAGTGCAGGTGTGTTGGGAAGGAAGATAAAGGGGACCAGGATCAATAACTGATGATAAATTTAGACTGATATGATCAATATTTATTGAGCTACACATACAGAAGTCTGTCTCTCAGTATGGCGTCGGGCCGCCGTGTTTGCTAACCCAACACGCCAGACGTCTCGGTATGGAGCTGTAGAGGTTCCTGATGGAGTCCTGTGATAATCCATCCCATGCAGCTTGAACATCCTCACACAGTTCCTGCAGATGGTGCGGTAGGGGTGGAGGTGGAGGGACACCAGGTCTTATGGACAGCATTCTCCACACACGGATTTGTTGGGCGTCTCCACCAAGACTAAAGCGGGGCTCGTCACTGAAGATGACCCGCTGCCATTCTGAGTCACTCCATGACATAGTCAGGAAGGCCCAACAACACCTCCACATTTTACGAGGGCTGAGGAGAGTCAACCTGCCACAGCAGTTTCTCTGCAACTTCTAAAGATCCATCGTGGAGAGCATCCTGACAAGCTGCATCACTGTGTGGTATGGTAGTGCCACCTCTGCTGAGCGCAAGGCCCTGCCGAGGGTGGTAAAGACCGCACAGCACATCACCGCATCTACCCTCCCACCCTTACAGGACATCCACGACAAGAGACGTCTGAGGAGAGCAGTCAACACATCCTCAGACCCCCCCACACCCCAGCCATCCCCTCTTCCAACCTCGGCCCCCGGAAAGAGGTACCGGAACATCCGAGCCAGAACTAGTGTCCAGCAGCATGTGTGGATGTTCAGTACTGACCAAATGACTGCAAAGTTGGAGAAGGGCTTCATCTTGACAATACCTAATGGATCTCTCACTCCACCACAGAATCATTCCATCCAATAACGCACATAAGGGCCGTGAGATAAACAGATCAACCGAAGAAGGTGTTGGGACTTTACTGGCAGAGTGAAAGTGCATTGGTCTGACGAGAGGATATAAAACTGTCGGCCTTTAAAACGCACAGGCACTTGATATTCAGGCACCGTGACTGTCAATCTTCTCCGCAGAGAGATCAATAAATGACTAGGAGGAAAAGGAAAACTTTACCCCAGGCTAGTGAATAATCGATACCTCGGTAGGTCTGCCTAATTAAACTGCCACATTAATATATCTTCCAGTGAAACGTACCAAAGGAGGCGAAGGGAAAGGCCTTCTGGACGAGCATCTGTTCAGAGTAATCTAGTAGCAGTTTTGGATATGGATAGATCGGATGACGTCCAACCTTAACCAGGTTAATGTTCTGAGGAGCCAACATGGTGTTGATTTTGCCCCGGCTTTCATCTTTAACATTTACTTCCTCCACTTTATTAATCCCTACGGCTGCCTCGGGCACCAGCAGGTGATGCTAAACTTGCCAAATTACTTCCCCTCATTTGCTCACTTCTGTTAGCATCTGATTTGACTTCCTTGCTTTATCCTGGCGAGCTGAAGATGGATGACCGCGAATAGCCGTGCCCTGAAATTAAGGAGCGTTTAGAAGGCTGCTCAAACCGGTGTTGAGGCAAATCCTGAACTTGCTGGGTTTTGCAGCTTTCGGGGCGAGTGGGCATTTAGCCCGGTGCAGTCTTGCTGATTCGTGTTTTGTTAAAGTTGGTCCCCTCTATAATTAACCTCAGAGTGCTCTGTGAGTTTACAGCGGCTAATGCTATTGTCAGGTGTGTTGGCAGGTGTACGCTAATGACATTCTCTGGCAATAGCATGTGAATGAAATGTACACACACATTATGCAAATCCTACTTTAACATGCACTGCATCCTCGTCTGATTATCACCTCTCGGTAACACTTAATTCTACCCCCCACCTCCCCCAAACTAGAGCTGCTCCTTCAAATTTGCCCCCAGAGGAGTTACACTTGTGCACATCAGCACTGCCAACAGTGAAATCAGTAATGCTCTTTCTGCAGGTATCTAATTATTCATGTGGTCCTGTAACCAGCATACTCCAATTTCTCAGGTCAGATTCGGCCTACAAATCTGATAAAGAGAGCAGGACTCTCAGGTTCCTCAGTGCATTTAGACCCTTACTCTGATTTCTTTTGATCTTCTCAATGAACGTATACCCTGCCTCTCTTTCATTTCGGTTTTCTCAGTACATAAACCCTTAGGTAAGATGTCATGTAGGATATCATAGTAACCACCAGCATCCACCTAGCAACAGCATAATAACCACCTGGGATACCAGAACTCTGGCAGCCATGCTACACTCTAGCAGCCACCCGAGGTACCATAGCAACCACCTAGCAACACCCTGGTGACCATCTGGGATACCACAGGAACCATCTAGCAACACCCTAGCATGGGATCCTATAGCAAATGCATACCGACACTCTGCCAACCATGTGCTGTACCATAGCAACTACTTAGCAGCACTCACACCACATGGGATACCATGGCAACCACCCAACAAAACCCTAACATTCACCTAGAATATTTAGCGATCGCCTGTCCAGCAACACCCTTAGAAGCTTTTGCTGAATCATAGCAACCTACTACCGTTACTCTAGCAACCACTTGGAATACCATAGCAACCACCTAGCAGCACACTAGCAACTGTGGGATATCACAGCAACTATCTAGCAACACCCTAACATGAGATACCACAGCAAACGCATAGCAGCATCTTAGAAGCACCCAGCTCCAGCAGTCATCGGCTGCACCCTAGCAACCACTTAGCAACACACTAACAACCACCTGGAATAGCACAGCAACTATCTAGTAACACCTTAGCAACCACATAGAATTCTATAGCAACCACCTAGCAACACCCTAGCAACCACTGCAGTGACATAGCAACCACCTAGCAGCATCTTAGCAGCACTCGCTGTGCAGGTACACTGTAAAAACTATTTTCAAACTTCCACATTTTGCACCAGCGGATCAGAGGCTTCCTGGACACAGACAGGTGACAGTGTACTGCAGCAGCGAGGCTGTCTGAGCTGGGTGATGCTGAGCTGCAGCTGTGGGGCTGCCCGGAGCGGTGGATTTTTGCTCCAGCTGCCTAAGTGACTCTACACTGCAGCTGCGTGGCTACCTGGCCGGCCGTCCGTGTGGCACTGCATTGCAGCTCTAAGGCTGCCTGCTGGTGTCCAGCTGGATGAAATTGCTGACCCTTCATATCATAAGACTTTTCTGGCATCTGTGGTTCCGGGTTGACGGCCTGCTGTGGTGAGACTTTCCTCCTCAGATAAGGATTCTTTCTGGGAAGTGTGGAGTTGTGGGTGTTGGAGGAGTGCGGGTGGTTGGAGGGTGTCTGTTGTTTAGGGCTGGTAATGTACATTTTGGTGGAGCCTCTGACCATAGCGTGTCCCTGGACATGGAAAAGGTGCTATATAAATAAAGGGATGATGATGAGAAGGAGGAGAAACGACCTGTAGAAGACCTCGTTAACTGTACAGACTAGCACACTGTGTCTTAAGCAGGTGGGAACCTAACCTGGCCTGTTGTTGCGGAGAAGTGTGATGGCCTTTTGCTACCTATGCAGAAAGTAGAGCCCATCCCACTCCTTCATTTATATGGAAACGACTCTTCGACTCCACCTTAGGGTCATACAACCCCACCCCACCCCGCTCTGTCTACATCTCCTTCAGGTCTTTCCAGCTTCTCATTTTCACCCCCCATAACCCCTCCTTCTTACCCCCCCCACCCTGATCTTCCTCATCTTCATCCCCCATTTACCCCTCCTTAAACTCCTCCTCCTCCCCTTTCTCCTCCTTAACACAAGAATCCCCCAAAACACGTCTTGCCAGACTGGACTGGACCCGACTGGACTGACAACCTAGGCCTGGTCCCTGTGCAAGATTCTGCATGCACATGAATATAAGACTGCTACAGACTAGACCAGACTACATCTCTGCATGGGCAAATAAACTCCAGACAGTGCTCAGGCGCCAGGGTGCTGGAGCCCATGTCAGCATTCAGTGGGCAGAGGGAAGGAAACACCCTGAGCAGGCTGCCTGGTCATCGCACTCTTACGAACACCACCTGTTTAGTCATAATGCACCTTTATGACCATGACATGGTGCTGCTCAAGAAGCTCTTCGCTGTGGTCATTCTGCAACAAGGCAGCACAAACATGACTCCAGGTTTCAGAGCTCCTTCTTTCAGCACTCCAAAAACTCCATTTCCGTTTGTTTTCATGCATGTCCAGCCGTGGCAGCGCTTTCTAGCACCTTCAGATTGAGAACGTGGCTTTTGGCCTGGGATTAGCATAGAAGAAGAAAGCATTAATATATAATTTATTGATGAGGGTACAATATGCGGCTCAAGTGGACTGGAGCACGGAGAAATCCCTGCAAACTCCCTTACGTTTGCAATATGCACTTGCCACCATGTCTTCATTTACACACTTCATACATACTAATACGGCTCCCATTTTCTCCCACTGCCCCGGTTTGCGGCCGCGGACGGAACGGAAAGCACGCGGCCAGCTGAATCGGTAACAAGCGGTGGGAAATGGCCGTCTCCAGGGAGAGATACTGAACGGGGGAGTCCAGCTTTAGCAAACCCCCTTAATGCAAGAGCTTACGAGGAGACAAACCCATCAAACCACTCTGCTGGAGACATGGATTTCAGGTCCTGAGAAGAGCCTGCATTATACCGCAGTATGACAACGGGCAGCGCGACGGCAACACGGAATTACAAGAGCTCCGGGATTTAAAGGATAGGTTTAGTTATGGTAATTGGAACACTAAGAAAATGGCCCACTACCCGGTAGTGTTCTATCCATTCAGTATTCAATCAAATCATCTTACTGCAGAAACCACACCTATTGATTTTGAACTCTCTGTTTGGCCATCCTTTCATACCAGCACTGACTGAGCGCCTCTTGTTGCCCATCGTCTGTAGGCATTGTGGATCATTGGTTATTGTGGTTTCACTGACAGCCAAGCACAAATCAGATGCATCACAGCTTTGCTGCTAATCTCCATACAGGTAAACTTTGCCTTTAACTTTAAGACTTTAGAAGAAAGCCAAAACAGATAAACCAAGATGGCGGATGCCGATTCAAGTGAATGGGGTTAAAATGGGTTCTGTTTCTGCCTGCTTAACTTTTATGTCAACTGCATCCACCGTGTTTGCTAACCCAACACGCCAGACGTCTCGGTATGGAGCTGTAGAGGTTCCTGATGGTGTCCTGTGATAATCCATCCCATGCAGCTTGAACATCCTCACACAGTTCCTGCAGATGGTGCGGTAGGGGTGGAGGTGGAGGGACACCAGGCCTTCTGGACGTGTGATAACAATCCGTCCATCTCGGTGCTGACCACGGTGCCTCCACACACGGATTTGTTGGGCGTCTCCACCAAGACTAAAGCGGGACTCGTCACTGAAGATGACCCGCTGCCATTCTGAGTCACTCCATGCCAGTCTGGTACGACACCACTGCAGTCTTTGGTGACGGTGACGTGGTGTTAAGGACAGTCGTGGTAACGGTCTGTGTGCATGTAGTCCTGCGTGGTGCAGCCGTCTGCCGATGGTGCTGCACTAACAGGAGGACTCATGGAGGACACCACTGCTCACTGGAGGTCTGTAATGGTGGCTGTTGGGTCAGTCAGGTACAGAGATCAGACTGTCCTTGTTTACGTCATATGTGTAGTCGAGTGTGAAACTTGAATCATTAGCATGTCTCACGATGTCTAACCTACACGCCACGTTTCCCTCCTGTCGGTGACTCCTTCTGGGAGTCCTTCTATGTTGTTGGTGATGAGTGAACTATAGTGACTATGGGAAAGCTGCTTTGGTGTCTGAACAATGACTTCACATGTGGGCCGGTCCTCTCTTAAACAAAGGTTCCTCTCTCGCTCGAATGGTGTTGTCTCTTTAGTATGTCGGGTTTACTAACACAAACTTCCCTGACATGGCCAGTGAGTGTATGGCGAGATGGTCGTTAGAGGGAATAAGGGAATATCAATCATTAAAATGGATATATATGTCCAGGCCCTCAGGCTTAGGGAATTAGATGGTTTGGCACTGCCAACGTTTGCGTCGCACTGTATACAAAGCCTTTAGACACAGTCCAGACAAATGATGAATTTTAATCCACTTGCCGAGAGAAGAACTGAGGCGGGGCCACTTATAATGCTGTGGGCTCTGGATCCGTTCTAGCTAATCAATCTAAAACTTCTTAAATTAAATTCTTGGAGAAATTCAACATTCTCAGAGAAACCATCACAGCTCCTCCGACAAGTCTGTGTCAGCAAACAGCGTGTAGAGGTGGGCAATAGGAAGACATGTTTCCAGATGTTTTCGTGTCTGTAAACAACAGCTGTAAATAGTAAATACACACTACCGAAAGCTGGTAATTCAGGGGTTCTTTAGTAGGTGTTCGATATACAGTACCAGTCAAACAGTTTAGACCCAGCTCCTCATAGCAGGTTCTCCTCATAGCAGGTTCTCCTTCTGTGTATCTTAAAGCTTCACTATAGAATAAAATAGAGAACACCAAACTATAAACTAGCCCTCATGGAATTATCCAGTCCACCTTAAACCCTCTCATGGAATTATCCAGTCCACCTTAAACCCCTCCAGAATGGAATTATCCAGTCCACCTTAAACCCTCTCATGGAATTATCCAGTCCACCTTAAACCCCTCCAGAGTGGAGCTGTACAGGAGGATGGAGTAGCTTCCTTACCCTGCAGTGGAGCTGATAGAACAAGGTTTATTACTAAGCAGGTTTGGAGCGATTCTATTGGTCGGTCCATCATGAATATTCACTAACCTGAAAGGAGAACTAGAGCTTTTACACTGTGCAGAAAAAGAGATCAAAGTTTTTACACCACTAAATATATATTAGAGGTGGAGATATGGAGGAGTACCATACTGTGTACATCAGGAGTAGGTGTGGGGTATCAGGATATGGACTGGGTCAGACTCTCAGCAGGTGGAGCTGCTCAGTGTACCACTGTAGAGTCTATAAGACCACCAGCTACACCCAGTTAGAGGGGTGGGTCTAATTTTTAGATTGATGGAAAATGTGCTGTTTATGGTTCTACATGCAGCCAAGACTATTTTTGGTGCTGTACAGAACCATTTTCAAAACACTTCTATCTAGCACTGTGTACGAATACTGCAAAATAGCTCTATTTCAGTACTGAAGTACTGCCAAAAGGTTTAGTAGTGTCTGTTTCGAGTTGTCTGTTTCAGTAGAGACCACATGTTTGTTTTCAGTAGAGACTGTCTGTTTCAGTAGTGTCTGTTTCAGTAGCGTCTGTTTTTCAGTAGTGTCTGTTTCAGTAGTGTCTGTTTTAGTAGTGACTGTTTCAGTAGTGACTGTTTCGCTAGTGTCTGTTTCAGTAGCGTCTGTTGCAGTAGTGACTGTTTTAGTAATGACTGTTTTAGTAATGACTGTTTCAGTAGTGTCTGTTTCAGTAGCGTCTGTTTCAGTAGCGTCTGTTTCAGTAGCGACTGTTTCAGTAAAGACTGTTTCAGTAGAGACTGTTTCAGTAGCGTCTGTTTCAGTAGTGTCTGTTTCAGTAGTGACTGTTTCAGTAGTGACTGTTCCAGTAGTGACTGTTTTAGTAATGACTGTTTCAGTAGTGTCTGTTTCGGTAGTGTCAGATTCAGTAAAGTAAAGGAAGTTGGGTTCAACCTGGTATTCAGGGTGTTATGGATCTACTGTGGTGCTAAAGGGCACTACTTTCTTCGGCGGAAGGAACACCCAATATTAAACCAATGTCCAGTCTTCTGTGCTTCACTTCATTCTTTATTTTCACGGAGGTCATGTGCTATGGGGAATGACATCATGGCTGGGATGACCCCTGTGTTTGCATTCAGCTCGAGTCTGGGACCGAATCGCGGTTATTCCGAGTGAGGCACTCCTTCTTATTGCTCGAATCTATCACAGAGGAAGATGGCCCTGGCCGTAATGATGTCATCACACTGCTTTCAGTCACATGGAATTTAAAGCTCACGTCATCGTTTGGATCAAACGAACGCCGAGCTCCGGTGCCAACATGTCAGCCTCTAGCTTTTCACTTCATGTGCTGTGAGCCAGCGGCCACAGAAATTAATGGATATGCTAATCCATCTCCATCTCCAGATATACTCTAATATCAGTGATTAAGCATTACAGAGGAAGCCCCGGTGCTGTCAGCGCTGCCAGGACCACTATACTGCACCAGCCTCTTTAAAGCTAAGTTGATATACCCTTTACAAACAGCGGTTCCTAAATGGTTCTGGGTTCCAGGAAAAACCTTTGAAGTCTCAGGAAGCTCGGAATGATACTACACCTGAGAGCTATATTAAATTAATCAGCCAGGCAAAGCTTAAATAAAAAAATATAATATATAAATATGATAAAAAACTGATCAGATCTATGTGAGAAATGTGTGGGTGTGGCTAATAAGCAGCTTGATTGACAGTTTCCTGCCCAACACCCTTGACCTGCTCCGCCCCTCATACACCAAACAACTAACATCATTATTCAGTTTTTATGTGGTGCTAAGTGAAGGAATGAACAGATGATGGAACAGTGTTAGTGTATGGAAGGAGGAAAGATCGGATGATGGAACAATGTTGGTGTACGGATAAAGGAAAGATCGGATGATAGAACAATGTTGGTGTATGGATAAAGGAAAGATCGGATGATGGAAAAATGTTGGTGTATGGATAAAGGAAAGATCAGATGATGGAAAAATGTTGGTGTATGGATAAAGGAAGGATCGGATGATGGAACAATGTTGGTGTATGGAAGGAGGAAAGATCGGATGATAGAACAATGTTGGTGTATGGATAAAGGAAAGATCGGATGATGGAACAATGTTGGTGTATGGATAAAGGAAAGATCGGATGATGGAACAATGTTGGTGTATGGATAAAGGAAAGATCGGATGATGGAACAATGTTGGTGTATGGATAAAGGAAAGATCGGATGATGGAACAGTGTTGGTGTATGGATGAATGAATGATTAGATTGAGGAACAGTGTTGGTGTATGGATGAAGGATAGATCGGATGATGGAACAGTGTTGGTGTATGGATGAATGAAGGATTAGATTGAGGAACAGTGTTGGTGTATGGATGAAGGATAGATCGGATGATGGAACAGTGTTGGTGTATGGATGAATGAAGGATTAGATTGAGGAACAGTGTTGGTGTATGGATGAAGGAAAGATCGGATGATGGAACAGTGTTGGTGTATGGATGAATGAAGGATTAGATTGAGGAACAGTGTTGGTGTATGGATGAAGGAAAGATCGGATGATGGAACAGTGTTGGTGTATGGATGAATGAATGATTAGATTGAGGAACAGTGTTGGTGTATGGATGAATGAATGATTAGATTGAGGAACAGTGTTGGTGTATGGATGAATGAAGGATTAGATTGAGGAACAGTGTTGGTGTATGGATGAAGGAAAGATCGGATGATGGAACAGTGTTGGTGTATGGATGAATGAAGGATTAGATTGAGGAACAGTGTTGGTGTATGGATGAAGGAAAGATCGGATGATGGAACAGTGTTGGTGTATGGATAAATGAATGATTAGATTGAGGAACAGTGTTGGTGTATGGATGAATGAAGGATTAGATTGAGGAACAGTGTTGGTGTATGGATGAATGAATGATTAGATTGAGGAACAGTGTTGGTGTATGGGATTTGTAGTTTCTAGTAGACACGGGATTCATAGAAGGCTCTTTAGCGAACTGAACATGTTTGTTCCACAGTAGGACACCAACAACAGTGTTAATGCCTACCCTAGCAGCCCGTTACACACGGAACTCAAACTTTAGAGCACCATCACGCACGTGCGTATGTATTGGAAGGCCTACGTATGAGGGGTGCATGCATGGGGAGGCCGGGGGGTCACCTGATGTATTTAATTCTGGGATGAGTGGATTTTTCATTTCATGCCTGATAAGATCAGAGAACAGGTGATGCTAGCTCCTGATCTTTTCCAGGCAAACACCAATCAATTTCCATTAATAGACCATGGTGTAGGTACAATTACACGACTGATGAGAGCAATATCCCTGGCCGCGAGGGTCATTTCGCTGACCGGACTGATCCTGCCTAGTCTGTTTGCTAGATTAGTAGGCAATTTAGGGCCCTATTTTAGAGCTAAATAAAATAGGGGAAGTGCCATTGATTGACATTCAGATTGAGGCAGTGGAGCCAGGCGTCTTTCAGTCGACATGGCGCAGTAGACAGGTCAGGGTTTCTGGAGCATCTTTACAAATTTATATTGATATTACACACAACATCAGTAGGACCGGCACCATGGCGAAAAGTGGCAGGGCGGTCAGTTATGATAACCAGAGTCTGTAGCACAAAAGAATGTTGTAGCTGGATATGAATTACCAGTTGCCTTAGTGGCATCACTGGTTTGTAGAAAGAAAAATCTTCTTAGACACCAAAACAAACAGAATAAGACTCTTTTGAGTCAATATCACTGAAAAAGAAACCATGAAAATGTAATGATAAAAATGATGATAAATTTAGACTGATATGATCAATATTTATTGAGCTACACATACAGAAGTCTGTCTCTCAGTATGGCGTCGGGCCGCCGTGTTCGCTAACCCAACACGCCAGACGTCTCGGTATGGAGCTGTAGAGGTTCCTAATGGAGTCCTGTGATAATCCATCCCATGCAGCTTAAACATCCTCACACAGTTCCTGCAAATGGTGCGGTAGGGGTGGAGGTGGAGGGACACCAGGCCTTCTGGACGTGTGATAACAATGTATCCATCTTGGTGCTGACCACGGTGCCTCCACACACGGATTCGTTGGGCGTCTCCACCAAGACTAAAGCGGGACTCGTCACTGAAGATGACCCGCTGCCATTCTGAGTCACTCCATGACAGTCTGGTACGACACCACTGCAGTCTTTGGTGACGGTGACGTGGTGTTAAGGACAGGCGTGGTAACGGTCTGTGTGCATGTAGTCCTGCGTGGTGCAGCCGTCTGCCGATGGTGCAGGAGGACTCATGGAGGACACCACTGCTCAAGAACACTGGAATGAATACACGACTCTGAAGAGTGGGGTCGGTTTGGCTGTGGATTCGAGTTTGGAGATCTGCCCTAAGTGAGTACCTGCAGTTTGGTGGCTCTGGGTTAACACCACCGGATTTGGACAGGCCAAAAATAAATAGGACTCTATGGGAGACAAAAGAGACAAACAGACGAGTGCAGGTGGACTGAAATTCGTGCTTGGGGTGTCTGTCTGTTGAGCAGAGGTGCAGTAGTTGGGCAAACGCTTTTCCACCCCATCCGTTCTTAATGGCAAAAAGTTTTTAGGAATCGGATTGAAAAGCTGAAACCATTCCTGATCGGACGGAACATTCCGGAGTTGGAACAGTGTTACTACCACATAAACTACGGGACTAGTAAGCAGACAAAAGTCTCACAACCAAGAAGAAGAAGAAGGGCTCACCGAGCACTTTATTAGGAACACCTGCACACCAACTCATTGATGCAGTTCTAACCTAATCGGTCAGTTGTGTGGCGGCACTGCAGTGTATAAAATCACAGCTATGCTCCAGCAGCTTCAGGTAATGTTCACATCAATCATCACAATGGAGAAAAATGTGATCTCAGTGAGTTTGAAGGTGGCATGATTGCTGGTGCCAGATGGGCCAGTTTAAATACCACTATAGCTGCTGATCTCCTGGGATGTTCATGCACAACAGTCTCTAGCGTTCCTCAGGATGGAGCAGTAAAGGAGAACCACCCAGTGAGTGTCAGTCCTGGGCCGTATTGATGAGAGAGGTCAGCAGAGAATGGCTAGACTTTTCAAATACAAGTGGGAGACGTGTAAAGCCCACAGGGACACAGTCACGTTCTACAGCCTGTCAGTACGGAGTGCCGTGCCCTTTCCACCGAGCTCTGGAGCCCCTTGCTAGCCCTCAGGGAACCTGAGATACGGACCCAGGAATCTCGCTATTCAATGTCCTACTTAGGGGCACCTAGGCAGTCTTGCTGAGATGCTGGCCCTTGTCAGCGGCCTGGAGACCTGGCAGGCACGGCGGGTAGAGTTGGCCTGTTCTCCCCGTGTCTGTGTGGGTTTCTTTCGGGTGCTCCGGTTTGCTCACGCAGCCCAGTGACATGCAGTCAGGTGAACTGAAGATGCTAAACTTCACCCCACCACCACCCCAGGTATTTGTGTGTCTGTCTGTGCCTCTGCCCTGTGATGGACTGGCGACCTGTCCAGGGTGTTTCCTGACTTCTGCCCACTGAACGTTGGAATAGGCTGCAGCACCCCCCATGACCCAAAAGGATAAGTGGTTTAGAGGTGTAGGTGAGTGCTCGATCTCCAGCCATGCATGACCATTTATTGTAGCCTTCAGGAAACCAGAGACGATAGTTCTCAGTGTCTGATGCTTGAAGCTCTTTGAAGCTCCAGCAGAGAAACATTACATCAAAGGCTAACACAGGTCAGCCAAGTGGGACGTCCCATTTCACATTGCTAGCACTCAGGAAACTGTAGATATGGACCCCAAAATCAAATGTGAAATTTACGGAAATACGGAACAAATTTACGAACATTTACGAAAATACGGAACAAATTTACGAACATTGACGGAAATACGGAAAAAAAATTATGGATATTTACAGAAATATGGAACAAATCTACGAACATTTATGGAAATATGGAACAAATTTACGGACATTTACAGAAATACGGAACAAATTTACGGATATTTTTGGAAATACGAAACAAATTTAAGGACATTTATGGAAATACGGAACAAATTTCCGGACATTTACAGAAATACGGAACAAATTTACGGACATTTTTGGAAATACGGAACAAATTTGGTTTAATACGGGACACGACATTTAATTGCCAAATAAAAGACGATTCCGTATTTTATGGGACGGGTGGAAACCCTAATTGTTAGTGTCATAATCACGTGATCAAGGATCAATTGACATCAGTCTTAAGGCATTATCATCAAGTTGTAAAATCAAATAGTGGATGAGTCTGTGGAACTCCTACCGTGTAGAGGTCCAGAGAGGTCATAACGTAGCTTTCTGGTCTATTATCTTGAGATCTCAAGATAACCTGTGATCCAACTAATGTTTGTTGTCTCAGGAAATACAAAAAAGTCAACTTGTGATCTCAAGATAACACTCCAGGAAATTATTTCACAGCCTCTTCAGGACGTCCGTAAACCAGAGAAACAAATTGTGGCTGTCCGGTGAAAAAAATGTATCTCCGTTATTGTCAGTTTTTACTTTTAAGCATCGTTTGAACATAGGCGCCGCTGTTTACACCGTGCAGCAATATCATGATGAATGGACAGAACCGGCCCCACACTGCTGGGAAGACAGTCTGGTTCCATTGACTTGCTTGAAATGAGCTTTTTGGCCTCGCCTGTAAAGGTGCCAAGTCCAAGCAGAGTCGTGGAAGTAGATCCTTCGTGGTAGACACAGTGGAGGGAGCTCTGTCCTCTTCTCCAGCCTCCTCACGTCTCCATTACAACACTCAGCACACCACTTATAGAAGCCCCCCTCCAACAAAAGGCTCTGCGGCAAACCTGCACGTTAGCCGGCTAAATGGTGAGCGAGATACAGCGAGGGAGGGAAGATATCTGGTAATTGATTAGAGGCGCGGGGACGGAGCCTTCATTTGGGAAAGTGCTGTGGGCTTGAGAATCCACATCTCGCTGCCTCTCCTTATTTGGTGGAGAATGGAAGCTCATGAGCAATTGATACACTCCGTTAGCTCTTATCATTGTGAGCGTGATCGGATGTAGCCTTATAGCCTTAGGGGTGTTTTATACAGTTTAACACTGGAACATAAAAAAGGTAATGTTCTCCGGATTAAATGGCCGAGGCTCTCGGTGTTACTGATATATGGTGGATGGGGTGGGCGATGACTGCGTAGCCCTTTTCTAATCTAAGTCTGCGCTGGTTATGCCCACTGAGTTGAGCAGGCGTGCAATAAAGCCGGGCTACGGGAACTGCCTGGGTGTTTATTGAGTGCCATCTGGTGCATCAAAACAGCAGAGTAAATTAGGTAAAGAGTGAAGGGGATTTCGTTTTAGCACAAACTGCTGGGATTTCACCGTAATCTCCAAACACCGACTACAAAACACTGGCATTATTTCATCTTAAGAGGTTTTTCATTTAATCTGTCGTCTCTGAACGTGCTAGACGCCTTTACGTACACCGCTGCACATGTATACACTCATCATCAAAAGATCAGCTGCACCCAGAAGGAGGTGTGGGAGTGCAGGTGTGTTGAGAAGGAAGATAAAGGTGACAAAAGTGTTTCTGCCCAGACAGCTTTTTGAGTGAGTTGCAATGCAACCATTGACAGCCAATCAGAACAGAGCTCATTTGCATATATCTGTATGTCTTAAAAGCACAGAAACACAAACTGACGGTTTAATTCTAAGGTAAAAACAAGGAACATAATAATACGTTAAAATGACTGATCTGGTAACCAGAACCACATACCTGTCATTAAGTGGACCTCATAGAGGACAACTAAGGAACCACATTCTGAATCTTCATTGAGTCTTTAGAGAACCCATAGAACTCGCTTCATAAAACCCCTCATTTTAAGAGCATGATGGGGAGTTTCTGCTGGAGAGCTTTTCCCACATTTGTTTAAACCTTGGTGGAATTTGAACTATGACGTAACAGAACGTTAGCCTTTGGGTTCCACCAGTCAAACAAACCTAGAACATGAACTGTATTGCTTTCCTAAATGGAATGGCCACAGTGGGTGTTCTGGTCCTGTAAGTCCGTTAAATCGGAACTTCTATTTGTTCATGCTCTGAAGGGCTTTGCTGCTCGCTCCCTGCCTGTTAGTGAATTAGCTCTCATGAAAAGCAACGGCTGAGCCACTGGAAACCCGCGAGTCCAGTAACGGCAGGCGAGGAGCTCGCTACGCGCGTTATAATGTCCGTATTACCGCTTCTGTAAGGGTCAAAATAGGGAGTGCTGAAGACAGAGCAGTGCGCTAGAGAGTCATCAATCACACGGAAAGCAGCCCAGACAAATGCCCCAGCGTGTCCAGACAGCAGAAAGCGCTGACAGCAGCACAACACCGGAGTACAATCCTGACCACTGGTTCTGTACTGGCCTGTATGAGGATTCAGAGGGGCTGGAGAAACTGGACTCTGGTCTGTGTACTGTATTACCCTGTTCTCCAATAGTCAGGACCCCCATAGGCCCACCACAGAGCACGGGGGTCGTGGGTGGTGGATCATTCTCAGCACTGCAGTGACACTGATGTGGTAGTGGGCTCAACCCATGCTATGAGAACAGACCCCAGATCAGTATGGAACCACCACCAGCCTGCACAGTGCCTTGTTGACAATGGCAGTCCAAGGCTTCGTGGGGTCTGAGCCACACACAAACCCCACCATCAGCCCCAAACAACTGGTACCATGACTCATCAGACCGTGCCACATGTTCCCAGTCCTCCAGGCTTCCCATTTACCTGATACTAAAACGGCCACCTTGGCTGGAAAGTGGTCTCTGAGGGTGGTCTCTGACAGTGCTGTATGTAGGCAGCATCCAGTGGAACTGTGCTAGAGTACATTACAGAAGAGATTATCAGGATTATATTACATATCAGGATTAATATTTCCACTCTTTGAGCCCTCGCTACAGCTGGGGCGGTTAACATACAGCGTGTCAATCACAGACCTTTACATTCATCTTTACATCCCACGTGTGACTTCTTATTTATGTGCGCTCATTATGCCACGTTACAGGCGTCACCAAAGAATGGCAGGCTGCTGGAATCAGCATAGCTCCCCCACGGTGGTAACTCGACTGTGAGGCTGCCATGACAGCCTGTCCTACACTCACACCAGTAATATGTGAGTAATGCATCATGATGTGTACATCACACTTAGAACACCAGCCCTGAAGGATTAAAATGGAGTTTCTGCGGTCTTATTCTTATCTAGAACCGGGGATGTCCCTCTGTGAAATCTGCGAGGCTTCAAGCAGCGCTTCACCAGCGCTGTCACTGAATCTAGAAAAGCCTTCCGCCTACTACGAGCCATCAGATTTCACGGATAAGGTATCCTTATCCAAGTATGATGATGCTGCTACTGGGTACGATCAGTTTTACATTCTACACCATCTGGTACCATCTACATCACGGCAGTCGTACAGAACATGGGAATGACTGTCACAATGAATGAAGCCAGCAGTGAAGCTAACTTCAAGCTACTTCTGGTGTAAGGCTGTATTGGTGTGATCTACATAACGCTTTTCGAGGTGAGAAAGTGAGGGGGTCCTGGTTGGTTCAGGAGCCACTAATTAATCCCTTGGACCCCCTGGACCCCTGTACTTCAGGAGCTCAACTGAAGGCCTTCCACGATAGCTTAACTACCAACATCATTAGGCAGTAGACTCAACCACGCTTTAGCTTAAAATGAAAATAGAGGAATTAATAAATCACTATAGTCCGGATACATATGGCTGTGAATGGGAGTTATGTGCCATGCAGCACCCTCTATTGGTTCCTGGGCTTGTATTCGGGAGGTGGAGGCAGTAAGATGGCACTGACCACGGTGCCTCCACACACGGATTCGTTGGGCGTCTCCACCAAGACTAAAGCGGGACTCGTCACTGAAGATGACCCGCTGCCATTCTGAGTCACTCCATGACAGTCTGGTACGACACCACTGCAGTCTTTGGTGACGGTGACGTGGTGTTAAGGACAGTCGTGGTAACGGTCTGTGTGCATGTAGTCCTGCGTGGTGCAGCCGTCTGCCGATGGTGCTGCACTAACAAGATGACCCATGGAGGACACCACTGCTCGCTGGAGGTCTGTGGTGGTGGTGTTGGGTCAGTCAGGTACAGAGATAAGACCCGTCCTTGGTTACGTCTCATGTGCGAGTGTGGAACTAGAATCATTAGCCTGTCTCACCATGTCAAACCTGCACACCGAGCTTCACTCCTGTGGGCGGACTCCTCCTGGGTGCAGCTGTTTGTGCAGCTACTCTTTTGGTTTTGATGCTGGGTGTTTTATCAGGTGGGCCTTGGGGCAGGAGAGGTTGA
Organism: Prochilodus magdalenae; assembly: GCA_024036415.1. NCBI lineage: Eukaryota > Metazoa > Chordata > Actinopteri > Characiformes > Prochilodontidae > Prochilodus > Prochilodus magdalenae. The sequence continues at coordinate 207,934 of JAMWET010001436.1, read as the reverse complement.
GAACCCCTGCCTTAGCGGATGCTAGCAGAAATTAGCATTACCTTACTCCTATTGGGTTGAGTTTTGACATTTGTGTCTCAACCTGGAGGCCTGCCTCTAGGAGTCATGGTCCACACGGCACGCTGAGTTTGTATGGGAGCACACTAACGTTTCCAGAGTTAGAGTCAGAGTGATCTGTATTAAGGCTGAAGTAACAATCGGGTTTTCAGGACTTTTCAGCGTTCTCTGGCCAAACTCTCCGGTCCAAGCGTCAGCCCACTGCCTGACTGATGCCAAAAGTATTGGTTTAAATTGCGCCCATATGTCTGGCACTATCGAAACAACGGTCCGTCATTACCCGAGTGAAAACACCTCGTAAACACAGCACCTCTCTCAGTATGTGCACCGAGTTGGCACGCAGGAGAGCGGCGCCCGGCTCATCCGCTCAAACACCAACAAAAAAACGCCAGGGAGCAACACTTAAATCAGCCGAGCCACAGGGGCCGCTTGGGCCCGCGTTATGAATGGAGCACCGAAGCCTGGCGCAATTTGTTATTCTGGGCTACACGGACGGATACCGCGACCCGGCGGCCGCCCGGGCTCCAATCCGAGCGGCAAAGGTCGGCCGCGTTCGGGCGGTGACATATCACTCAACCTTTCCAACCGACAAACGGCCCCCGCGTCCCGCTCCACCGTGCAAATTGCGCCCGCCCTGAATTATTCAAAAACGAACATTTACATAATGTTCGCTCGTAAACTAGACGGGAACATCAATGAATTTGCTGCATGGTTGACTATTGCTCATGCTTACAAACACCCAGACAGGAAATAAAGCACAGATTAATTGAATCGGAGGAAGATTGGAGGATATTTTTCATTTGTCACGTTGATAGAATAATTACGAGTCTAATCTTCAAAGGAAGCAAATGTTATGGGATGGGAAGGAAAAATGGCGTATTCATTATCAGCCAATGACTCCGCTGCACAATTCCCAAGTTCTCCTGTTTGGGAATGGGCTTGGATATCAAACGTGACGGGGCCTGGGCTCCCAGATCAGTTCTGTGCCTATCATTAACACCTGAAACTTATTAGCTCTGGACTTTTTATCATGAATTAATCACAAACAAACAACGGTAAGGTCACCGTAGCCTCACATCTGGGGACAGTAAACAACGCCCGTGAGCTAGGACCAGGCACGAGGCATTACAGGCTAATCATTAAAGGACTGCAAGTGCTCAGCTGAATGGCACCGGCGGTCCGGCACCTGTGCTAAATTCTCCACATGCCTACTTCAATTTAACATCGGCGGGCTCAACAAAGGTTGCTGCGGAGGCAAAAAATGATTGCTTATTGAAATTTTTCTAGTGGAAAATTCAACAGCCGGCCGTAAATTTGTTCCTTTCACTCCCAATGGCTCCTTCTCTCTCCCTCTGTCTAAAAAAAAAAAAATGTGCAGGCAGCAGTTTTCCTTCCTTGAAGCGCCGGCTGAAGACATCAATTCTACCTGAAGCCGGCGTTACCACGAACATTGATTTAATCTCAGTGTTTTTGAAGAAGTGTGGAGGTCAAAGTTATTCCGAATCTGGGCTGTGCAAATACGCGAGATATACCGCCGGAATGTGTTAGAGCGTCCGATGGGGCGCATCAGTGCTGTGCATGGTGGATATTGTTTAAAGATCTATTTAGGGGCGTGTGGATACAATCCTCTATAACACTGTACCTCATTGGGACATGATCATCATTAAAGGAACAGCTGCACCCAGAAGGAGGTGCAGGAGTGCAGGTGTGTTGGGGAGGGAGATGAAGGTGACCAGGATCAATAACTGGTGATAAATTTAGACTGATATGATCAATATTTACTGAGCTACACATACAGAAGTCTGTCTCTCAGTATGGCGTCGGGCCGCCGTGTTCGCTAACCCAACACGCCGGACGTCTCGGTATGGAGCTGTAGAGGTTCCTAATGGTGTCCTGTGATAATCCATCCCATGCAGCTTAAACATCCTCACACAGTTCCTGCAGATGGTGCGGTAGGGGTGGAGGTGGGGTTACACCAGGTCTTCTGGACGGGTGACAACAAACCGCTCATCTCGGTGCTGACCACGGTGCCTCCACACACAGATTCGTTGGGCGTCTCCACCAAGACTAAAGCGGGACTCGTCACTGAAGATGACCCGCTGCCATTCTGAGTCACTCCATGACAGTCTGGTACGACACCACTGCAGTCTTTGGTGACGGTGACGTGGTGTTAAGGACAGTCGTGGTAACGGTCTGTGTGCATGTAGTCCTGCGTGGTGCAGCCGTCTGCCGATGGGGCTGCACTAACAGGAGGACTCATGGAGGACACCACTGCTCGCTGGAGGTCTGTAATGGTGGTGTTGGGTCAGTCAGGTACAGAGATACGACCCGTCCTTGCTCACATGCACAGCCGAGTGTGAAACTTGAATCATTGGCACGTCTCACCATGTCACACCTACACACCGAGTTTCACTCCTGTGGGTTGACTCTTTCTGGGTGCTGGTGCAGGTATCCTGGGTCTACTCACTAGAAACAGTGGATGGCAATGAGATATTTATGTTGATGGGCACTTCCATCCTCTATAATGTATAGGTGGTCGAGCGGGCAGTTTCGCCAGTCCCTTGAGAAGCGTCTGGTGGCTCTGGAGGCGTTCGCAGCTGAGGTGCTATCCTGTTCCAACTAAAACGCTCAGTGTTAAAACGTACGGCCTAGTTGGTGCCTGCTTTGAACCGAATTTGCTTTATTAATGTCATTTCTGTTCCGGCCCGAACGCGGAGAAACACTGCCGATCTGGAAAGCCTCCAGCCTTGCAATCAATGCATCAGCTCGGATTTATAAATGATAAATCAATACTTTTTATATTTTCCTCAGTCTAATGTATTCCGCTGGCCGAGATCCACGCTGCCGGCGATAACGACGTATGCCCCAGGAAACCGTGAGCTATAAAAGTAATATGGAGCACATACACTTGAAAAGCTGGTATTCTTCAATAATGTATCCTTTTAATAATCTCCTGTCCAACCACAACAACTAGAGCATCTATAACGAGTTCACTTCAAGGGGAATAAGCTTATATAAAAAATGAAGGAAAGGGGAAAGAGAGAGAGAGAGCGCGAGGAGAGAGGGGGTGGGTGAAGTTGGCCAAAAAAAGATTTCACTGCTTCAGCATAATTGCTGATCTCCACGATACTGTGATGAAGAAAATGGCATTCCCAAATGACCAGTGTAAGTGCAAAAATAAGGGGGGAAAAAACTAATTAACTGAGAGCCGCTCTGGAGGAGGCGGCCTGCGCAGCTGCCTGCTGCCCCCTGCTGGCCGCAGAGCAGCCAGACCCCCAGTGTGAATTGGGTCACATGCCTTCATCTCGCTCGGCAGAGCACGAAGATTCACAATCGCGTGCGCTCTTAGCAGAGGATTAGGCTGATGATTCGGAGGCGATGGCTCACATGTTTAGGTGTGTGTTGACACTGGTGCTGAAACCTGATTACTGCCGACGCCATACTGCAACCAGGCCTGAGAACGTGTGTGGAGCCCCCATACATCCATATATGGCAGAGACACCTCTTTACAGATTCATATCCAACACAGCATCTCCCACCCACACATTCATTAGGAGCATACATAACGTGCAGCTTCTGACCACCAGCACGAGACCAGCATGAGACCAGCATGAGACCAGCATGAGACTAGCATGAGACCAGCACGAGACCAGCATGAGACCAGCATGAGACAGCATGAGACCTGCATGAGACCAGCATGAGACTAGCATGAGACCAGCATGAGACCAGCATGAGACAGCATGAGACCAGCATGAGACAGCATGAGACCAGCATGAGACCAGCATGAGACAGCATGAGACCAGCATGAGACAGCATGAGACTAGCATGAGACCAGCATGAGACCAGCATGAGACTAGCATGAGACCAGCACAAGACCAGCATGAGACACTCTAGCAACCTTAGAAAGGAACCTCCATGATTATATGGCTATCAGATGTAAACAGAGTCATTCAGGGTGGTGAAACTCTGAGTTACACTAGAGACGCTTATCGAGTCAGAGCTGTACACAGTGGTGGTGAAGGTAACCAGACGTCCCCTCTAAAAGCTCCATTACAGGAAGCTCCTACAGGAGGTGGTTCTGAATACGCTGCCTGATGTCTGAGGCGCTGATTTCATGGTAACCGTGTGACAATGTTTTGGTCTAAAACACATTTCAGTGCATGTAGTTTAATCTAGTCATGGTGGAAGGATACACAAGGGATGTTATACGGCAAAACAGTCCCCAAAAAAACTAGTTCTGCCGTTTCACCACCAACACTACTCCATATACATGCACAGGTAGGTTCCCTGGTGGTGTGTTGTAGACATACGGATCTCTGGTTCCCACCACCACCACTGTAACCATCCATGCTGGTAAGGTTCTCTGGAAATGTATTTAACATCGTCACTCTGAATGGCCGTGTTCACTGAACAGGTAGGTCCCTTTAACAGGCCTGTCCAAGCCACCAGGCTCTCAGGTCATGTGACTTAGCCCTGCGCCAAGCTGTGTGGATGCTCCTTTCACACCGTGATGTGGGAGAATGGAGCCGTTCGATGCAACAACACGCATGGAACGAGACGAATCACGCCGCCGGGCCATCTTAATAGAGCCCACCTCTCTGGGAACGAAAGGATTGAAAGCTCGCTGGACAGCCAGGTAGGTACCTTTCTGTTTTTCCCGTTCTGATTCAGGTGTGTCCAGGCTAGGGGAGCTTGCTGTCTGATTATCATTTATATTGTGTACTTTGAGGAATGTTTACACCGTGTCCTCTGTCAATCTGCTGGAAAGCTCCTCAGTCCTAAATAAGTGGAAATCCCAAACAATGCATTTCATAGATGGCACAACTTTAGATAGAATACCAAGGTAACTTTTTATCACGGGCACGAGTTCGGGCAGGCCTCCTGGATGTGCGTTATGATGACCATGGCTCGTGGTGACCTGGAATTGGACTAGTCGTATCTATTCAGATTTATTTGCACCAAGGAAAATGTCAAGGGCCCCAACTACATTCCGGATTTGTATGCAGCTCCTCCAGGTGTCTATGCATGCCATCTCGTGGTAAATGCCACCCTGCGTCTGATAACTAGTCATAATAGGATGCCATCTTCTCAGCTATACCTGTAAGCTCTCAGGATTTGTACATGTGCTTGCCATGCTGTCGCATGTTGGAGATTGAGTCATAGGGCCAAAATCCTTCGTTTATGGAGACTGCTACATGGTACAACGTTTCCCTAATGAAAGGTCCTAGCGGAGGGGCCCCTGAGGACCCCCCGGTCCCCGGCGCTGTTGGGAAAACAATGCCCTGCTCTCACGTACTCTGCTGATGGACCACAGGTGCACACCTGGCAGCAGTGGAAGCCTGGGGCGAGTTGTGGTCCAGGGATTTTAAGACCTGGGATCTAAATCTAAAATCCTTCTGGGTCGCGGTGGGTGCTGGAGCCTATCCCATCGTTCAGTGGGCAAAGGGCAAGACCCACCCTGGACGGACCACCAGTCTACCGCAAGGCAGACACATAGACTCTCACCTAGGGAGGCAATTCAGCATCTCCAGTTCATCTGACTGCATGTCTTTGGACTGTGGGGGAACACGCAAACTCAACACTGAAACCCAGAACCAGAACCAACAGCGCTACATACTGAACCACCATGTCCCCTTCGGACTGCATCCCTGAGCAGGGGAATATGAGATCATTGGAAGCTTGGTGAAAAGAGAACTCTAGCGGCACAGGCGATATACTCTTATCATCACACCTCCCTCAGGATAGTGTAGATTTCCATTTTTGGGGGGGCGTGATGCATTATTACCTAAAGACACGGTCCAAAAACGTGGTACGGTCCAACCCAATCTCTACAGCATAAGGACACAATTGAAAAGCCAGTTCTTTCAAATTTACCAACAACAGTCTTCTACAGCGTGGCTCTAAATGACTTACATGGTAGTCTGGTCAGTATCCTATCGAACAGGGGGCTCTGAGATTTGGGGTCGTGGACAGCTAATAGGACTGGGCCGTAGGGTTCACAGTGGACTTGTTCAGGAGTTACTGGGACCAAGTTTAAGGGGCCTCTGAAAAAACACTGTAGTGGGCTTTTGGAGCCAGCCATCCTTTCCAATTCAGCCTGCAGAGCATAAAGGCTCTATCTGGAAATGCCTGTCCGTCCACAGCCCAGCTGCCGTTGTTCAAGGTGCTCCCTGATGATGATCTCAGAAGTGCTTCTGATCAAAGGCGAACCTGTGGTAGCCCAGTGGGTACGCCTGCAGACCTCTGACAGAGTTTAATAAAAGATGCATGTTTCAACAAGGTAAGTGAGACCACATTTTGCAGCCACTCACGAAAGGGCAGCTAGCACAGGTAATTTAGCTGGAAATGATTAGCCCGTGGGACACGATGTGCTAGCGCTCCGAAACACTATCCTCAAGCTGCCCCTGCGGAGAGAGAAGGACTCTCACATTTGCCTTTGTGGACAGCAAATGGGATTGGGTTATATGTCAGCTTGTAGCTGTTCACACCAGACTTGTTCAGCAGCGGCTGGGCCGAGTGTGGAAAAATGTCGCCGGAGCCTCCGAGCCGGCCACCCATTCCCATTCCCGTCGGATTGATTGCCAAATGCGAAAAAAAAGGCATCATCTGAAAATGCCTCTTCGTCTGAGGCCCCGCAGCCGCTGCTCCAGTCCAGTTCCAGCAGTGGGGGTATATTGATTTTGGCGGTATTGCCTGATATGGCTCAATACAGTTTTCAAAGGTGCGCCGTGATTCCAATTTTAGGGCAGGGACAGCCGCGTATATGGGCTGTGTTTTACACGGTGGCCGGCAGAGCAGCCTCATCTCGCCAGAGACAGATGGTACTCGCTCTTCCCTGATTGTTCGCCGCAGTCCTCCATCAGTCAGCCACCCGCCCCCGAAGGTCCACCCCGCGTCAGCTGAAAGAGTTAAAAGCGGAAGAAAGTGGCAAATAGAAAATCCTTCCATTTCAGTCGCCGGCAGAATTCATTACCTTCCTGTCCCTGCTTATTTCAGGAGATATAACATAATGGCCCGGAAAGAAGAAGCCCCATGTCCCTCCGTGGAACCTCGCTGCACTTGGGGGGGAAACTACAGGAGGCTACAGCGTCGCTGAACGTCTATCGGCGCCTTTAGAGAGGAGGCTGACGGAAGTCTGCTTGGGGTTGCTGGTGTAATTGTGTGAAGTTCATTAAGAGCTCAAAGCCAGTATCAACAAATCAGGACGGAATAGAACACCTAAGACGTTTACCTCCAGCCAGCACAGCTGAACCAACATGGCTCAGTCACTGGAAGCGTTCCCACTGAGGAAGTTTTCAGCGGGACTCGGCAGAGCGAATGTACCATTGCTTGCGGAGCTTTCGCATTGCGGGCTTAGGCAACAGGGATCTTCCTAGCTTCACAGACACCAACCAAAGTGCACCACCTTACAGACAACTACGTCACCACTAAAGACCCGAAAGCCCATTACACAGAAATCTGTAAAGGTGTCTACCTCCGAGCCAGCAGCGACAGTAACCTGGTTCCAACCCTGACAGACAGATCCGGCCTATAATACCAGACAAGAGCTCCCTGGGAAAGTGGCACGTGTTGGGGGATTGAGAGGGTAAGAAAGCGCCCTACAGTCTGACGGTCCGCTACAGGGCCGTGAGGGTAGTGCAGTCCTCGCCGGGTGGTTTTAACCACGGTGTGCCGGCTCTATTTAACTGACATTTAGATGGTAGCCTGAGCTATGAAGCCTGCGATTATCTGCTCCGCAGCTAGCTGATGGCTGAGTAATTGAAAAAGTGGTTTCTTTCAGCAGGAATGTGTGCCAGCGCTTCAGAAAGAGCGAGCAGGTCCTGGAGCCGGCGCAATTGTTGACCACTCCTGACCCCCAGTCCCTGAGCATTACGGCAGGTAACAGACGGAGTGCTAAAAGGGACGGATCCTTTGGGAGAACCGAAATTTAGGCATTGTGTACCGTTAATGAAATTGGAGGCCTGTGGCAAATCAATTAATTCCAGTCTGTAATGGAATTATGCAATCAGGGAGACTTGCCACAATTTAGTGCCCCCCCCCCGGCCGCTCCCTCCCCACCTCTATTTTTTTCCAAGGCCGGCTTGAGAGCAGCCTGTCTCTGCGAGGTGCTGCGGAGGCTCGGGTTAATTGGCTCTTGTTCCTAGTGATCATTTAAATGACTCTGATCTGTGTCCGTGGCTATTGATGGGTAATGCCTGGCTCGAGGGCCGCTCCCCGCCACCCTGAGCCGCGCATTAATCTCGGGCTTCTTTGGCGCCTGCAGACAACAGTAGAAAGAAAAGTGTTATTATGGCCACTTCGCCAGCTTATTCCTTTCACTCGTGTTACTGTGTCTTTCAGCCACTGGGAGCGAGAGCGAGAGAGCGAGCGCATGTAATGGAATGCTGCTGTGCGGCCGGTGAGAAATGACTGTTCGCGGCCCAGCCATGCCGGCAGCCCTCTCTGCTGCACACGGCTCCTGGCCAGAGGTTTTCATTAAGCAATGCTTCAGATCTTCTGTTCCTCGTGATAGTTCTGACATTTTACTGCCACTCCTCTCTTCTTATTACCCATAGGAAAAGCCTCGAGGTGGGGGGAGAGCGAAAAGGTTATTAGGGCTCCTTCTTCTCCTCCTCTTCTGTTCAGGAACAGCTGAGACCTGTGTTTGCATAGGACCTTATCAAACAGTCCTTTCCTCTGTTTGATTCCTCTATTAGCGCCGAATCTGCCCCAGTCAACACGCGGCGACCCGCATGGCCTCCTCCAACTTGCATAGAGAATGAGACTATTCTACTGACTAGCTCGGGATACGGGCATTCGGAGTAAATCAATACATAATTTCACAGACAGCATGCAACGAGATTGGGTTTATTATCTCTGTAATGAGAGAATTGGGCTCACAATGCACCGTTCTGGGCCATAACACCGATGGCGTGGCACATGAGGGAGGCAACCGCAGCCGCAAGCGGATCTTGTACTATTTCTCTCTCAGTCCAAAACAAGAACTGAGGAGCGAAACAACACACCGGCACGCGGTATCATGGATTCGGCCAACACGAGGGAGGCCCTACAACACAATGAACATTTTATTAAGAGAGATCTAACGGCTGCCGATATAAACAGGGTTTACTGCGGACCTGATGATGGTGAGCGCAGTGAAAGAAGGATACGTCTCGCAATAATGACTATTGTCATCATCCATCTTCAGAATCTTTCAGATTATTATTTCACATAACTCCCGGAATTCTCTGTGCAGAAATTACAAACGTAATATCAATTATGTGTGTCTGCTGCCCCCAGGAGGAGGTGTGGGAGTGCGGGTGTGTTAGGAAGGAAGATGAAGGTGACCAGGATCAATAACTGGTGATAAATTTAGACTGATATGATCAATATTTATTGAGCTACACATACAGAAGTCTGTCTCTCAGTATGGCGTCGGGCCGCCGTGTTTGCTAACCCAACACGCCAGACGTCTCGGTATGGAGCTGTAGAGGTTCCTGATGGTGTCCTGTGATAATCCATCCCATGCAGCTTGAACATCCTCACACAGTTCCTGCAGATGGTGCGGTAGGGGTGGAGGTGGAGGGACACCAGGTCTTCTGGACGTGTGACTACATACCGCTTATCTTGGTGCTGACCACGGTGCCTCCACACACGGATTCGTTGGGCATCTCCACCAAGACTAAAGCGGGACTCGTCACTGAAGATGACCCGCTGCCATTCTGAGTCACTCCATGACAGTCTGGTACGACACCACTGCAGTCTTTGGTGACGGTGACGTGGTGTTAAGGACAGGCGTGGTAACGGTCTGTGTGCATGTAGTCCTGCGTGGTGCAGCCGTCTGCCGATGGTGCTGCACTAACAGGATGACTCATGGAGGACACCACTGCTCTCTGGATGTCTGTTACGATGGCTGTTGGGTCAGTCAGGTATAGGGATAAGACCCGTCCATGTTTAAGTCACATGTCCAGTCGAGTGTAAAACTTGAATCATTAGCATGTCTCACGATCTGAAACCTACACACCGAGTTTCACTCCTGTGGGTGCAGCTATTCTTTTAATGATGAGTGTACACAAGGTCAGTTTTATCATCTGATACCTCGATAATTTCAAGAAATAGCTCACTGAAGATGAGCCAAGCACTCCAGAATGTTATGTGATGAAAGTTAACACTGAATAATCCCTGATGTCGTCATGAGTAAAAGCATAGAAGAGGTTATGCTGTGCAACAAGCAACTTGTGACAAAGCCGCACTCCACTCCGCCTTGCTGAGATGCTCGCCCACAGACAAGATAATAGGGCTTTAGGCCCTCCGTCCTACCACACATGACTTTTAACATAACAGGGACCCCCAGATCACCAGGGATTCTCAAAGGCACAATCACATGATCGTGGTCATTTCACATCAAGCTACAAGTGCCATTGCATCAACATGTCGATTAGTCTGACCTTCAACCCCCAATCAAACCTTGTTTTAGGCACCATTCCTCCAGAAACTGAAACGAACAAGGCCCACAAACAAGCAGTGGACCCAGCTGTCTGGTCATCAATGGATGAGAAAGTTAGTAGTGCCCAAAGCAGGGCCGAGGCCGAGGGTCTGCTTGAGGCCAGACACTTTCACGCTGCGCTGAAGCTCCTGCATTATATATAGCCAGAGTGGGTCTATGGCCTAGATGGGCATGTGTGGGCGAGCCGGAAAGACATTAGTGGGTAAAAGCAGCCAAAGAGTGGGCCAGACTTCCCGAAAACGAGCCCTTCTTCCTTTTCCAGGCAGGGAGAGATCATCACGGAGGGGTTGCATCACACATCCCCAATCAGCTAACATGGAGGCACCCGAGCCGCACTTAGCACAGCCTCCGCAAACAGGGAACAGCTGACTTACACCAGCGAACCAAATACACGGAGAACGCATGCAATCAAACCATCAGGGATGAGCCGAGGAAACTAGCATATCTCATTCCCAAAGTCCGAAATTCAGCAGGCATCCGGACCGAATCGCTGGGGGATTGGAATCATTCAGCATGCATCAGGGTGTGAAGAAAAGCAGGCGCTATCCCGAGACAGGTGCTCTCGAAAATACTTCTACCCGAGTCAAACGAGGGCACGCTGCGAGGAAGCACGTTGCTTTCGTTTCGCATGTTCAGCCCAGGGAGACCTGGGAGATTTCATCATTCCTCTAATCCAGACAAGGCTGCCACAGCAGCAGCCGCTTGCCTCCTCTCGTTTTCCGCCCGGCGTGCACAGCAAGCTGCTAGCAAATTGATCCTCTAGTGCCATCTGATGGTGCGCAGAGCTACATGGACTCTCCCTGATAGCGGAGCTCGGCTCAGAGTGCCAGACTATTTTAATGGCCCCCGCTCCGCATTAGCATAATCCCTATGGCATCTGTAGAGGGGAAGCTATAGAAATGCAAAGCAACTGTAAATATCTCTCTGAGCCGCCGCCCTCCCCTTCACTCGGAGTGGAACTGACATCATCAGGATTCTCTTCATTCCGCCTTGAAGTCGAGCTCCAGACTTCAAAGACAACTGCCTCTCTCTCCCTCTCTCCCTCTCTCTCCTCTCAGACGCACTGCGGTCATCAGGCGGCACTCCTGATAGATCCTCTCTCTTCCCCCCGCAGTGAGAGGGAGAGCGGAAGCGAGCGAGAGAAAGAGGGGCTCTTGGTAAAATAAAGGCAGTTTAACAATTCTCCCAGGTCCCCTCAAATGTCTCGCTGACACTTCAAATGGGCCTCTTTCATCTCCTCCTGCCGCACTTATCCTCCATCATCCCTTCTTCATCCCTCCTTCTCACTTAATCCAGCTGTTGTTGAAGAACTTCCTCCCGTCATTTGCTTATCTGCCGCCGCACTCTGATCCCTTATCTCGAGAGCTGAGTGCCGCACAAATGACTCCCTTTAAGAAGCGGGCTGGAGAGGCCGGGGCTCGACTCAATAACACATTTATTAGTTTTGCCTGCAGTCTCAGAACACGCGGGCCCGTTTATGCCATCCATGCTACATGCTACGAGGTGGTAATCACGTTTTAATCTCATTCTGGGTAGAAGATGGGCATAACAGTTCTAATACGTGTGTCAGCTTTGCATCTAAGGATGAGCGGTATGTCTATTTGGCAGTCCAGAGGCGAGTCATGCCTCTGAGAGTCAGGTTTGAGTTCTTTGCGACCTATGCACAAGAGAGCAGAGGTGGATCTGATCCACCTGGCAGGATATTTTGTACGGTGGAGTTGCTATCCAGGTGCATTCACAGCAAGGCCACCCAGAGAGGTGTTTGAAAAGAGCTGGTGGCCGGATTCAGGCACTTCCGAAGGGCCATGCTTTGGCCCTGACTCTTTCAGGGTTAGCGCCACTGAACTGCCTCAGATTAAAACAAAACCAGGAGGTAGCGAAGATCAAACAAGCCGTATAGACCAGGCACAGGGGATCATACGAAAGCCGTCCACTACCTACCTATGCTGTTGTTGAAATTCTAAAACCTGTAACTGATATTCCGGGAGTATTCAGCGCTAAGTGGTTGGCCTGTTCACCTTGTATTGATCAGTTTTGCGGATGCCAGCGTGTGGAGATTAATAAGAACACCCCTTTAAACCGAACTCTGTAAAAGTGTTCTTGAAAAGGATTTGCAGAGTGACACGGCGAACACATTTACCCAGGCTGTAAAGAAGGAATTCTTTTCATTTACCATCCTGTGCTGTGTGAAATGTCACCAGCAGGTCCTGGGTGGAATTATTCAGCATGCTTCACTAACTGCCGTGCAAGAGATGTTGGACTCTCAGCCACATCGGCATAATCTCCAGGTCCCTCTTGTGGCTAGCATCAGCATTGTGAGGAATTGGTCAGTAGAGAGCTCCCACTGCCAGTAACGTGCTCCAGCGCTGAGCTATTCCACAGTCTTGTGCAGTGCACTGCAGTAATACCGCCCTTATTGAAGGAGGTTGTGTGGCTGTATAGAGAGGTGAACCAGCCTGATCCGCTTCCTGTCGCCACAATGACGTAACTGCACCGAACCCGTACGGATGGTGTGTGTACTCGTACAAGCCGTAACTTAGTCAGGCTTTGGGAATGAGCAGTTTGTGCGCGGGGTGTCACAGCCATCAGCTTCATTCCCTGACATCTGGGTATTTTTCACCCCCTGATCCGTCAATAACCCATGCATACTTAAGGCACAGGCGGCGTCGGAGTGCCAGCGCTGAGGGCGAGACAGGTTGCATTAGAATACAGCTCACTCTCAGCCCTTCGATCCTATCAGTTGTCAGTTTTAAGACAAATTAAACCTCGGTGGATTAAAATGTTAAACAGTGCTCTCGGCCGTCCGCATATTCAGCCAATATTGGCATATGTTCACGTCACGTTTGATCCTGCGCTGAGCTCTGAGACTGGATTCCAGACAGGCCCCCTCTGCCGTCACCCCCACCTACCCACCGGTTGGTCACGTGTTTACTCCATCTTGGCTTAGCCGGAGATTTTCTGCGCCAGTAACTATCTCTCAATTTGCATCCCCCAGACGCTTCTGAACAAATCTCGTCAGGATTCCGCCATATCTACCACTTTGCTGCGTCTGAGAATTCGAAACCCTCCTATTCACATACGCCCGGCGACGCTCCCCCAGACCAGGCTCGCTCTGTACACAACGCTGCGGCGAATAAACAAATCAGGATCCCTCCATTTCGGAAAAAGAGGGCTGTAAGTGACTCGGTGACGCGGGGTGTTTTTGAAACGTGAGATGCAAAGCCTGACGGACATTATTCCTATTCTTACACACACACAAAGGAGGAGGGGGGTAAAATCCCTTACAGCTTTTCCCAGCGCCCGGCTTCTTGGCCTGGACTGGCACGTTTGCTGCCAAACACACTTCGCTGTCAAGCTTTGGGAGGCATACAGTCTATCAAGCACTTCCAGTCCTCCTGCTTTTTAATCCCAAGCAGCAAGCTGCGGAGATTAAAGGCAATGAGCACACAAAGGTACAACGTCCATCTTTCACTCGCCGTGCTCAGGTACCTATTTAAGCAGCTACTAGTCTCAGGGTTTTGGATCCCGGAAAGAAGGCAGGTGGGCATTAATTAACCAGTATGTATTTCTCCCGTTGGCAAAAGGCTCAGTCTGTTTGTTCTCGTGTTTGGCTTCCCTGCCTGCCAGTTATAGGGACGGATTGACTCAGCCCAGGCAGGTGCGCTGTCTTTTGGTATGAGTTGGGGGGCAGAACTGATTTTCCTAACTTGTTTTTCCCCCATGCCAGCCGGAATGCCGCGATCACCTCCGTGACCCCACCTCGATTAATGAACACATGTTTATGAGCAATGTTATTGCAAATAGCTCAGGCAGGGAAAGCTTCCGCTGTTAACACGCTTAACCTCGCGAAGCGCTCCGGAATATCAATTGTCCCAGCGTCACGCGCCACACCATTAACATCTTGACATGCCTTCCACTTCAAGTCGGCAAGCAGTAATTTCCCCGCGTTTTACGGCTCCTGTGCTCGCCGGCACCGAATCACCTTAAACGCTATGCAAATGGCAGAAGGGGCAGCTTTGATGGTTGGCCATGCCCTCTGTGCCAACGTTGCAATCAAACACGCCGCTCGGAGAGCAGCAAGGTGGCCGTAACTCAGAAAAGTCAGGAGGGGGGAGATGGAAAACTGTAAGACCCCCCTACTCCTGAAAAAAAGACCCCCCCCACCGCTTCGTACGGGGGCTGGCTGATCAGCATCAAGCAGAATGTTTTCCTCTTTAATTAATCGACTTGTTGACGACAGATGGAGTGGAATGTTTTGGAGACGAGCTGCAGATGCTATTCACACCCCACGGATCCCGTGGATCCTGAAACACTGACAGTTTTCCATCACAAATAGCCGCGGCGCACCAGAAAAAAGACTCCACCGAGAGCTGATCTGGAATGTGGAGGGCTCTTGAAGCGGCACAGCTTTGTGGGAAAGCGCGTGTACATCTGCTTCCCTTTTAAAAGGCGTCCAGGTCGCTTGCAGAACAGTGCAGAATACTGTACCGCTAATTAACAGGCACGCGCGCCGCCGTGAAGCTGGAGCCTGTAAAGCACAACAACCGCTCGCGCTCCGGTTATCAAAAAAACATTATGCATGTATTCAGTGGAGGCACTCCAAACAGCAAGCGCACTCTATCTCACTTTATTAGCATTCAAGACTCTCCACGGCGATAACGCTGTACTACCATGCCTTTTCTCTCTCTCTCCCTCTCCGGCTCCGGCTCCGGCTCCGGCTCGGCATGGATAAAGGAGCCTGCCTAGCCCAAAAGTGATCACTGTGGGCCAGGAGATGGCAGTGATAACAAAGAAACGGCAATCTCTCCCCCTTCCTACTTGACACCCCCCTCGCGGCTCTCAGTCAATCCGTACAGCATAATGAGAAAACGCCTCATGTTTGTTCATCGGCTTTGCCTCGAATGAAATAACCCTGGACTGTTTAACCACCTTTATCGCCAAAATGACACATTAAAATTTCACACCAAGAGTGCGTCGCCCCCATTAACATAGCAGACGGCAGCCCGTGAGGAGCAAAGACGGAGCAGCCTACTGTTGTTCCCCAGAAATGTCAAGGTTATGGTCAAGACGACGGAAAGCAAGACGGAGATGGGGACGGCGCCAGGAGGCTTCTCTCGTCGTGCTTTAGCTGTGGGCCTGATTATTTCCAATAAGGGACGCGTATGCACACATCCTAAACATACAGCAGCAGGCACTGGCGTGCTAACAGCATCCTCATACCACCATGAAACAGGCGATAAGGCCCCCCGGGGTCCACCTTTGTGTCCCCCCGAAGTACGAATGCCTTTTGAATTCACACGTCCCGCCGTTTCAGGTGTTCGGAGTTCTCGGTGCCCTCCGGGGTCTGTCTCGGAACTCTGGAGTGTGTTTAAAACGCCAGAGTAAACATGTGCCGGAGCGCCATCCAGCTCGGAGGGGACTAAATTATGCATCACAAGCCATCTTCAAGCAGCGGGTGCGTGACCGCATCGGCACACGCCTCACGCTTCAAACGCGTCTGTGATATGCATCACAATGTATGGCGGTTATTTTCTCCGCTAATCTAAAAATGAAACGTCCCTTTTATCTATAAACCTGCTCGCTGCTCTGCCGGGACACAAGTGACAGGGGAGATTTCAAAAAGAGATAGCTGAGCTGGAACAAATAGAAGTCCTGGAAAAAAGGGGGTGACTAGTCGACAACAGCGGCGGCGTCTGCGGTTTGCCTTGGCGGGTAAATAGGCCAGGTGTAGCAGGAAGGGAATGATTCATGATTCAATTAGGACACAAACTTAGGCGAGATCAGATCTGTAGTTTGGTTCGATTTGAGACAGCTAGAGGAATCCAGGAACGCAAGGCGAGAGGGTTCAGAGAGGTGCTGCGTCTAACTTTCGGCTCTCTAGGTCTAATGAGGTTCCACACCTGCAAACATGGACATGCAGTATTTAAGATGGAATGGCACAGTGGATACAGGCAGGTGAAAAGGAAGAACTTCAGCCGGGTTTAAGGAGGAACATCAGTCATGTACCGCTGACCGCGGGGTTTCGTGGACGGGAATGGAAAGTGTCGACATCCCCTTCCCAGCCTGGAACGCTGGAGTTCTCCACACAGTCCAGTGTGTTGGTTCTGTAGCTCCGTTGTGGTTGTATGTAAGTGTTGGGGGTGTGAATA
Source organism: Prochilodus magdalenae (assembly GCA_024036415.1). Taxonomy (NCBI): domain Eukaryota; kingdom Metazoa; phylum Chordata; class Actinopteri; order Characiformes; family Prochilodontidae; genus Prochilodus; species Prochilodus magdalenae. The sequence continues at coordinate 191,242 of JAMWET010001436.1, read as the reverse complement.
ATAATGAGTCTGTTCCGTAACAGCCTAGGATTTTGGAATCAGCCAGTTTGAATAGGCGGGGCTAAACTGCAGTCATTTGAATGTGTGGCCTACATAAACAACCATCATCACATATAGCTGCATCCAGAAGGAGTCAACCCACAGGAGTGAAACTTGGTGTGCAGGTTTGACATTGTGAGACATGCCAATGGTTCAAGTTCCACACTCGGCTGGACATATGACTTCAGCCAGGACTGGTCTTATCTCTGACCCAACAGCGAGCAGTGGTGTCCTCCATGAGTCCTCCTTTTAGTGCAGCACCATCAGTAGACGGCTGCACCACACAGGACTACCTGCACACAGACCGTTACCACGACTGTCCTTAACACCACGTCACCGTCACCAAAGACTGCAGTGGTGTCGTACCAGACTGTCATGGAGTGACTCAGAATGGCAGCGGGTCATCTTCAGTGACGAGTCCCGCTTTAGTCTTGGTGGAGACGCCCAACGAATCCGTGTGTGGAGGCACCGTGGTCAGCACCGAGATGAACGGGTTTGGTGTCACACGTCCAGAAGACCTGGTGTCAGTCCACCTCCACCCCTACCGCACCATCTGCAGGAACTGTGTGAGGATGTTCAAGCTGCATGGGATGGATTATCACAGGACTCCATCAGGAACCTCTACAGCTCCATACCGAGACGTCTGGCGTGTTGGGTTAGCGAACACGGCGGCCCGACGCCATACTGAGAGACAGACTTCTGTATGTGTAGCTCAATAAATATTGATCATATCAGTCTAAACTTATCACCAGTTATTGATCCTGGTCACCTTTATCTTCCTTCCCAACACACCTGCACCCCCACACCTCCTCCTGGGGGAGCTGTTCCTTTAACGATGAGTATTCAAATTTGTCAGCTTCTAGATGTTGATTTAGTAAGGGTAAATTCAGATTCCACATGTGCATCAAATAAAAATGACTGAGAAATAATACAGTACGTTTAATCAAACTAAATATGAACAGTCACTTGAACTAACAAACCAAAGTGCGGTATACTGGCACAGTAACCAGCAAGCTGGTGCTGATGTTGCCGTGGTCATGACGGCTTTCAAACCCCAAGGCTGGCCTCTTTGGTCTTTGGCGGGGCCTCATCTCTGATTGGTCCACTTGGCCAGCTTGCGGCCGCGTCCTCAGCAGATGGCTGGGATGTCCGAAGGGGAAGGGATGCTGAAGCCGGACCAGGGCCAGGATTCGCACCCCAAACTGTGCTGAGACACCTCCAGTGAGACGGCGCTGTGGCCAGTGTCTGCTAATCCCCATCTCGACCGCCTGGCACAACCTCAAGGCTCGCTAATAAGTCGTGAAAGGCCACGAGCGCTGAGAGAGCCATCTCACTGAAACACACTCGGCCATCGCTCGCTCTGGCTGCCATCGTCTCGCACCCCCTCCTGCCCTAATGTGCTGTATCAAAGGCAGAGCAAAAAGATGGAGGCTCCCATTATGCCAGCCTCATTCAGAAAAGAAAAACCCGGATGCCGGCGACAAAAGCCCCCGAAGCCTGATTGAGGTCACCGCCGAGTTGCAGGAGGATTCAGCAAGGCGTCAGCAGCCATATGCTTTTGCTGGTGTTTGTTTTCTTCCACTGACCTACTTTGCAATTTGCAGCTTCATTAAATATTGTATTGGTCGGAATTAACAAGATGTCAGAGAGTGGAGATGGTGCCCAAGCCCATCAGACTAACGGAAATGCATAAACACTCCCACCAGACTCTCTCTTTCTCGCCCTGGCCGTGTCACGCTCTCTCCCTCTCTCTATCTCAGGTGTCAGGTCTTTGACTCCTCTCCAGTGAAAGATTAGCCTTCACTTCCCTCGGCGTAGCCATCACCCTCCCTGCACAGAGACAGCACAGCTGACATATTCAGCGGTCAGGCTCTGATTGTCCAATTCTCACAGCAGCGCCGTGCACCTACGTATAGGCAGGGCTGCCTGAGCTATACTGACCACAGCACAGGAGTACCCCTTAGCCCCTAGACGTCCAGAGGTGTTACTGTCATTCCATGTTTCATTTGTAATTAGTAGAGCTGCTTAATGATTTAAGGGGAAAAAAATTAATCACGATTAATCGCATTATTGATCGTGATTAATTGCACTATAGTCATTTGCCTTGACCATGCCCTGGAAGGACTTAAAGGTCTAGAGGCACTATTTATCATCATTTATTTTATATTCCACTTTATATATAATTAGTAGGACTGTTGAATGATTTTTAATAAATAATCGCGAATAATCGCACAAATTTGCAGTTAATCGCCCCTAAAACTTTGAGGTCTAGAGGTAATATGGACATTTTGCTATTTCCTATTCAATTCACATTACACCCTGCATATGTTATTAGCAAAAGGGTCAATGGAAATAAATAACCAACCAAACAACCAGATAAATACATAAAAAAAATAAAATAAATAATTGTGATTAATCCCATTATTTTGTAGTCAATCTGCCTTAAACATAAAGGTCTACAGGTATTCATTTAGTTGTTTTGCTATACACTGAATAAACATTACCCTTGTCCTGTGTAATAAGTGGGGCTGTGGGATGATATTAAATAATTAATGATGATTAATGGAGTTTTGTAAACTTCACCCTTAAAAGTTAGAAACTGTCAGACCTCCGGGACTCCATTTCCCAGAGTGCACTATCCGATGACGCCACACTCACGTGTCCCCAGTCAACCAATCATGCATGCTTCAGCCTCCCCCAGTACTGATTAGCTTCACCTGCCACCCGTTACACTCCTGCTTATAAACCCCTCCCTCACACATGGTGAAGCTTGGCCAAGCCCTGTTTGCTACTCTGAGCGTTTCCCTCGTGCCTGTTGCGCTTATCGCTGGTTCTGACCTGCTTCTCTTCGACTCTCTCTCTTTAGCTCTTGCCTGGTTGTTTTGACTTCCTGGTTCTCGAGCCCCCCCGCCTGTCTCTCTGTCTGCGACCCTGGGTCACCCCTTTAGTTATGGCTGCCTGGATTTTGCTGTTGTGTTTGATTATCGACTTATCAAATAAACCTCCTTTAGCCTTTACCTCTGCGGGCATCTAGCCTGGACTCTTTTTCCCGGACAGTAATCTGGAGGGATTGTTATTTTGCTGTATGTTTAAACTATATTCCAGTCTTTCTCATGTAATTAGGAGGGATATGGAATGATTAAAAATGATTTGTGATTAATCAGATTATTTTGCAGTTAATCGTCCTCACGTCTTCTGAATCGAGAGACATTAGCGTTTAGCTACATGGCCCATTTCTAAAGCATATATGAAATTACTGAGGCTGTCAAATAATTCAAACATTTATTAGAGATTATTGATGTAAATCTGCACAGGTAATCACCTTTAAACCTCAGAGGTCTGCAGATACTGGTGTCATTTCAGAATACATTAAATTCATATTAATTCTTCGTATGTAATTAGTGGGTCTGTTGAAGGAGTCACACAATTGACTGTGATTAATCACATGACTGCATGCAGTTATTGTGTAGGTAACCCTAACGAGTTATTACTCTCATTTAGCTATAGAGCTGAGTTAAAGTACAGGAGCGGCATGTGTGTCAGCCTTCACTCTACGTCACATTCTTTATGTTTAATAATTAGTCAAACAATTATAATAATCAATAACATTATTTCATGCAGTTAATCACCTTTACCCTGACATTCTCACTGTGTACATGTGATCACTCAAAACAATTAGTCAAACAAACCTAATAAATAATCATTATTAATCCCGTTACTCCGCTCAGTGTTCACTCAGGACTCAGCAGTCCGTTAGCTATGGCCACTGTTAATACACCATCATATACGTCATATGGCATGCTGATTTCAAAGTGTAAACTAATTCTCCACTCCTCTTCTACAGGAAAGGCTTTTTTGGTAAAGCTGAAAGACAAAATTGAAATGTTTTGAGATGTTTTATTCAGACGTGCCTGTTTCTGTTTAGCACATGTGAGGTTTTAAACTGAGCAAATAAACAGTAAACACATGGTGAGGCGAGTTCCACGTTCTTATCCACACCTGGACAATCAACAAGCTTCAGCAAACGATGTTCAAACTTAACTTGAGCAGACAAAAATGATTTATTCATTTTAATAATGTTAACATCATTTCTTTCACCGCAGCTGGGAGGAACCTAGCTTTCATTAAGAGAGCCATCGATGGGGTACAACAGCGAACTGCTAACTAGGGTGGGTTTGAAAATGTTAAATTAATGACACGCTTAGTAGTTACCTTCGCTCATCGGACAGGGAGTGAGCTCCTGTGAGTGAAACACCCCTAACAGGGTGTAGCACATCCACCAGCACCAGCTGGGACTGGGTTTGGTCTTGACTGGACAAGGTTCTGGATGTAGCCACATCAATATTCAGACACTGAAGTCAAAGTATTACATCAGAGAGCTGGTCACATGGTCCAGATGTGGTGGAGGCCTTCCCTGGCACAGTTCCGAGGAGAATTCCCTGTAGGCTGGGATTGTATCCACTGCTGGTAGACCCGTATGACCGTACGCTTCCACACACCTGCAGATTCAGCTACTTCCTTCACACTATGGTCTTTGGCCACGCCCACATGCAGTCCCTCCTTTTAGCCAATCAGTAACATCTGCTCTGGAGCACTTCCCTGGTGCTTTACTGAGTGTTCCAGGGAGTTCCCACAGGTTTCCATGCGGATTAAAATCTGGGGATTCTGTGGCCCAGTACAGATGTGTGGATGCTCCTCAATGTTCATCATGCACATATGTGAACCCTGGAGTTGTCATCTTGGAATACCGGGATAGGAATGTTTTGTTCCTCGGTAAGATGATGAGCAAACAGGAAAACCTGGTTCTCCAGCAGCTCAGCGTGGACACTGTGGTTCAGATGTACGGTCACCTCAACCAAAGAACCACTTTCACCTAATTAACACACCCCCAGAACCTCACAGAGGGGACACGGGCTTTGTCCAGGGAGGTTACACAGCGGTGACATTGATAACAGCGCCCTCTAAGGGTGATACACGTCACCCGGATACACCACTGGCGCAGCAAACACGCAGCACCGTAGTTCTCGAAGGATTTAGCGTCCTTGAGCCAGGCAGCAGGAAGCGTCCACGTGAGGCGTTCCTGCCCCAGAGCTAAAGCTTGCATCCGTGTCCATTTCGCACGGACACGAATCCGTCGCTTTAAAGTCGGCCAGGGATACGTGAGGCGGGAAACCTCCGGATAACCGGCGCTCTCATTTTCACCAGGTTGTACGCACAGAGCATATATTTACATTACTCTCCCTCCTGTCCGTTTATCTGCTCCTGCTCGCGCTGGAGAGCACCAGCCCAGAAGAACATCCACGGCATGTCTCGGAATGCTGAGCACCCTCGGCCCCTTCGCTTAAAATAGGAACCTTCAAATAATACCTCATTAATGAATCAATTCTGCTCTTCTGAACATTGGAAATACTCAAAGATATTCAAATCGTCTTCGCCGGGCTCGGCAAGAGGGCTCATCAGAATGTTATCCAAGCAGCTTAATTCTTCTACATTCTGCCAGCTTAAAACTTTGATGATTAACACAGCGAGAGAGAGAGAGAGAGAGAGAGAGGGAGGGAGAGAGAGAAAAGCCGAGCTGAAGCCAGGATATTTCTGTCATCCACAGTAAATTTAGCACCTTGTCAGAAACGCTCCTGCTACCGGTCCAGCCACTGATCTATATTTACGCCGGATTGGTCGATCCGGAGAGGGAATTCTGATAAATCGGCTGTGATTCGTCTAAGCGGGTGCATTTGTCAAACGTTCCGAGATTCATAATTTGCTCATTTATCATGGCGTGATGAAGCGTGATTGTAATCAGAACGTCTCATCGCCCAGCAATTCAAAAATTAAGCCTAATAAGTGAACAAGAATTAACGCAATTTACCGCTGAAGAATTTATTAATGATATTAATTACGCTGAATGCAGCTCCCGTCGCAAGCGCACCGCAAGGCGGATTCGGCCCTTGTAGCGTCACTGAAGTGGTCAAGACCGTACGCGCTCTCCAGTTGTAATGGGAGCTGAGCACCGCTGTCCACACAAAGTGCACTCCAGAAAACCCTGCTGTACAGGTATTTGACCAGTGCTGTGACAGGTGATCATACCAAGGTCAAAAGGTCAGCACAGAGACCTGCCTAAACCAACATTAGGGTCACTTTAAAAACTAGGCCTGCCCAGCCCTGTGTTCAGCCTGGCTGAGAGGTCTGCACTGTGGCATGCTGTCACACCTGTGGTAAAATCACTAGCTGGAGATAGATATACTGTACTTGCTGTACAGATGATGGACGGACCCTGCGTCCAGTTTGGTGCATCGGTTGTGCACATCCTCAGAAATGAAAGCATCTCCCCGCTAGTGGGGGCCCCCAGTAACACGCATGGCACATAGGCAAATATGTACACAGCTGCAATCACAATGCAGCCCGCTGTGTGCATGGACACATGACCAAACAGCGGGTACACTCATCGTCAAAAGGGTAGCAGCACGAATGGGTCCAACGGACAGGTCTTATCTCTGTACCTGACTGACCCAATAACCACAATTACAGACCTCCAGCGAGCAGTGGTGTCCTCCATGAGTCCTCCTGTTAGTGCAGCACCATCAGCAGACGGCTGCACCACGCAGGACTACATGCACACAGACCGTTACCACGACTGTCCTTAACACCACGCCACCGTCACCAAACACTGCAGTGGTGTCGTACCAGACTGTCATGGAGTGACTCAGAATGGCAGCGGGTCATCTTCAGTGACGAGTCCCGCTTTAGTCTTGGTGGAGACGCCCAACGAATCCGTGAGTGGAGGCACCGTGGTCAGCACCAAGACGAACGGTCTGTAGTCACACGTCCAGAAGGCCTGGTGTCCCTCCACCTCCACCCCTACCGCACCATCTGCAGGAACTGTGTGAGGATGTTTAAGCTGCATCACCACAGGGTGCTGTGGTCAGAAACAGACCAGTGATGAACGTGGTAGAGGGAAGAGCTGATAAACAGGCAGCAACAACAACAAACAGTCTGCAATCATACGCCCACATAGCGGCCCTGTAAGGTGAGCGCAGCTTATAATGCACCGAGTAAACAAAGTGGACAGTAATCGCATATCCTGCTTAAACTGCTTAACGCTTGACCCCAGGCTGTAGCGGGCTGGTGAAAGACGGACTGATTAGCACTCTTGGTGAGGGTGAGCTGATCTGTTACAGCCACACTACAGGAGCACATACAGACTGCGAGCTACGCTACACACACGCTGCTCCTCCACCCGCTCTCCATGCATTTGCCTTTGGACGTTACGTAACCCGGTGTTGTGCTGGGCCGGATTCGAGCACACTGACAGTGAGTTTACCTTTCTGGGAGAGTGCCAGCTTTCATGAGCAGCTAATTTCGGCACCAGCCGGGGAAGAGGCTGCGCTCTTTTCAACTTCCTCCCATGCAGACGAAAGCAGGAGCATGAATCATCAGGAAAGCCTATCTGTGCCTTCAGGAGCGAGCGCGTGTTACGCAGCGTTTAAGACGCCACAGACAGAGAAGCTATCTCAAGGAAGCCTGGGTGATGACGCAGGCAGGACAGGGATGAGCAGAGAAGACAGGACTGATGTCTTCTTAACTCTTCACCACAGCGGGCCAAGAAAGTCTCTGTCTCCAGCTCTTCCTCTACAATACCGTCACTCCTCTTCACCATGCTCTTCTCGCGTTCATTCTGATATGTAAACAATACGGTCAAAGATTCCAAACTCTCTCTCAACACCTGAGCTCAGGTTGGCAGGTGAGCAGGGCATCTCTAGCTTACAGTCTTACAATGCACTGTTACGAATGGAGAGGTGAATGGTGTGGCCGTTCTGTAATGTAGATGGTTGAAAATCGGAAGTATTCAAAAACATCCAAGATAGCCCAAGGGGTTAAACAATATTTGGGTTGGTTAGCGCTAATATCCGAGCTGGAACAAAGAGGGTCTGGCTTTTTCATATTCCGCCTTGTACCATTCTTGGTTCATGTATGTCATAGAGGAGTTCCTATGGAACGAGCCTGGCGCTATTACATTATTATCCAAAGAACAGTTGCACTAAAGCTTTTTCAGAAGGGAACGACTGACAGGACACGGCGTCAGGTTTGACCTAAGACATGAGGATGGTTTAAGTTGCAGCTGTGCTCCAGCTCTGTACCTGGGACTTTTATTCAGACATCCAGCTGGTGTCCTCCATGAGGGGCTTTATTTTGTCTAGTACCATCGTCAGAGGAACCACGCAGGACTACATGCACACAGACATGCACACCTCCCGCTTTTACTCCAGCGTGCTCAAACCCCGTTCTGTCACCGCACAAAAACAAAGCTATGCTGAACATTGCTGCCAATTTATGCATGTCTGTTACTGATCTAGCCCTGAACACCCCAGCATGACACAGGTTCCAGCTTATCAGCCACTGAACATCTCTACTGTACACTGTCCTGAGTGTTTTAGCAGCTTGCGAACACTGTTGATCCTTTCACTACCTCACTGTGACCACCGTTATACTGTGTATTCATCTACGTCAACCCCATCATGCTTAAGGCTTTACCTCAACACACTTCCCTACAGGTACACTAACACTGAGCTGTAGTTCCCTCTACTGCATAGGCTAGCTGCTGTTTACACCTCGGTTCTAGTAACATTCTGACACAGGTACCGCCCTTGCACAGATCCGTATTCACAGTTAATAAAGTAGTGGTTGAATATACATGAGCTTTGCAATGTTACACTACATGAGGTGCATAGGCATCTATTTTAGAGAGTGTGTCCATCCGTTGATACAGAATGGCATAGCAACACACTAGCTCACAGACATCCTGTTCCATATGCTGAACCATTTTACTCTATTGGCAGATGTTTATATGATTTGCATATTAAATCCCTATGTAGTATATCAGCATCACATAGGTCACAGGTAATGAAAGATGCTGGGAAAAATCGAAGGTTTCACACATGCAAGATAGCCCACAGGAGTTATGGGGTGAAGTTATCCGGGAATAAAGGGGACCTGGCTTTTTCATATTCAGGTACATTCTTCTCATGTATTTCAGGGCTGATTTCTGTAGACATCGTAACTATTACATTATTATCTCAAAGAAATTGCCTAAAGCTTTTTCAGCTCGCTAACAGACACGGTCACCTACACAGAATTATACATGTGCTCTAGCATGGGATAAGGATTCTGACAGGCCTTGTCCTAGAGGGCTTCATGAGTCCTCACTCAGCCAAACACTTTACACTGATACACTGTATTAATAAGACCATCATAATTACTAGCTGTATGTTAACTACTCAGCTCCACTGATCAAACTCAAAGTGAGAGGTCGATTATCAGCCATGTTCACAGGTGTATAAAACATCCTGAACCACCAGCCGTCATGCAGATCTCCATAATCATGTGACATGGTAGTCAACATCATGCTTAAGGCTTTATCACCCAGCAGTACAGTCTGTGCTATCCCTACTCTACAGCGGCCTGCTAGTGCCCTTTACTGTACGTCTGATTACACAGATCAGATTCACATTCATAAAGAGGGGAATATAAGAGCACGCTCACTACTGAGGTGCATCCATCAATAAAGAGAGCATCCTTCATACGGAGGTAGCAACACACTAGCTCACAGACATCCTGTTCCATATGCTGAACCATTTTACTCTATTGGCAGATGTTTATATGATTTGCATATTAAATCCCTATGTAGTATATCAGCATCACATAGCACAGGGAACCCTGGGAAACCGACGGTTACATGCGACACGGATGGCGTGAAGTTTGGACTACACTGGATCACCCTCAGACAGTGTACCAGTTAACCTTCCCTGGAGTGGTCTTCCAACAACAAGCACTCCAGGGTTAATAACAGTCTGGGAGATCACAAAGAAGCCCGGGGTAGCATCTAAGGATCTGCAGACCTCTCCTACACTGGCTTCATGAGTCCTCACTCAGCCAAACACCAAACACATACACTGTATTGCCAAAAGTATTCACTCCCCCATCCAAATCCCTGAATTCAGGTGATCCAATCACTACCATGTTCACAGGTCTGACCAAGCACCCAGTGCCGAGTGTAACATTAAGAGAATGGTGGAGGGGGGATTATGAACTATGGGGCTGGTGCTCCAGGACAAGTCCAGTGCTCCGCTCCCTAAATATTTCCAGTGTCAGAGGGACTCTTACATGGGAGTGATCGGGAACGACAGAGCTCAGCCACCAAGTGGTCCATGCTGAATGGCCCCGGGGTCTGTTCCAACATGACCGCACACCACAGCAGGTCAGCAAGCTCCCTACAGACCATGGATGAGCGACCTCCAACGACCTGTGTCCTCGAATCAGAAGAAGGGGGAATAGAGCTTCATGGAATGGGTTTCCAGTGAGTGGCTTCATGAAGCCTCGTCCCCCAGCGCAACTACGTGGAAACGCGTGGTGTAAAGCTCCGCCCCTGGCCACAGAGAGTGGGAGGCGTGTGTGTTAAATGAACCACTGGTATCTTCATTAAAGGGTCTTGTACTTCAAACCCGGCCGGTACGCATGTGCCTGTTTATGAAGCCGCCTGGTGTTCCCTTTTCTCACCCACCAATATGCAAAATTTTTACTCCCAGCAAGGAACGCCACATAAACAAACAAAAACACGGCACTCCATCCAGGGCCCTCGTCTTCTCTGCTGATATTTACAAATATCAATGTCATTTCCACTCTGAAACGTGCAGCCGTGACAAACAAGCCGGCGCGAGGCAAGGGCGCGATCAGAAAGCCGATAAAGCCGCGATCTATCCCTCCTCCCAGGGGGGCAGTATAATGTTTCCGTGGTGCTTGCCGAGCACTCGTCTCTTTCGCGTAAATCCTGCTGAAGTGGAAAGAAGCGCCTCTGAGCACATCCAGCCCGCTGAGATTTGTCCAACAGCGAGACGGACTCCAGACAGCGGCAGAAACGGTGGGGGAGGACGCAGGCCTGCAGCGGGCAGCCCGGTCAAACCCTGGCTCCTGTGCTCACATCAGCACCAACACTGACGTGATAGGGGACAGTATTCTACATATTATTATTATTATTATTATTATTATTATTATTATGCTGTTGTGTCTTTAGGTATACCTCCTTGGTAAGAGAAATAAAAATGTTCCTTATTATATATTTTAAATATTATCCATTTAAAACACTTGGTTATATACACAGTGGTCACAAATGAATTTACACACAGAATTGAAGTACACACTCATCATCAGGAGAACAGCTCCCCGAGAGGGAGGTGTGGGAGTGCAGGTGTGTTGGGAAGGAAGATAAAGGTGACCAGGATCAATAACTGATGATAAATGTAGACTGATATGATCAATATTTATTGAGCTACACATACAGAAGTCTGTCTCTCAGTATGGCGTCGGGCCGCCGTGTTCGCTAACCCAACACGCCAGACGTCTCGGTATGGAGCTGTAGAGGTTCCTGATGGTGTCCTGTGATAATCCATCCCATGCAGCTTGAACATCCTCACACAGTTCCTGCAGATGGTGTGGTAGGGGTGGAGGTGGAGGGACACCAGGTCTTCTGGACGTGTGTCGACAGACCGTTCATCTTGGTGCTGACCACGGTGCCTCCACACACGGATTCGTTGGGCGTCTCCACCAGGACTAAAGCGGGACTCGTCTTCTCTGTGCTGTGCTTCCTTGTTGGGGCTAGTCTGAAATGATTCCCAGCTATCTCGATCCGCGTATCCGTGCACGGTGGTAACGAGTCGACGGGGGAATATTCATATGTGCTCCGGTTTCATTTGTTCTGGCCGTGTGATAGAATTTCCTGCATGCGATTAAATATGCAGATCCAATCACATCTTTCTCCCTTTTAAATCAGTGATACAGGACACTCACGCCTGCTGGAAAAAAGAGTAAGCTCGGGAAACTCGGGAAAACGGGAAGCGTGAAATCAAAGGGGCGCTTTGAAGGCAGCCTATTTCTGCCTGTGCTCTAGCCAGGGCACGGCGGAGCGCTTAATGTATGCTGCGACTTTTGACTGGGTGCACCTCTTATGATTGCTGCCTGCAGCTATTTTCTAAAACACAATGGTCGGAGAGCTTTAATTATTTTTGGCCTTGAACAGCTAATATACTTTTAATTGCTTGCCATTTCCCAAGGACCGATTTATCTCCCCCGACGTCTTTCCAGTAAAGTGTTCATAATTTCGCCGAGGTTAAGTGAACAGACTTCCCTCCTAAAATCCCATTTCAAACACCAGCGGTAATGAGAAGTATTGTACGCTCCCCGAGCCCCAGTCTACTTTTAATAGTAGACGCCCAAACACAAATGGCTGGTAATGTAGCGCCAATCCTCAGTGTCACATGCTCACCGGTCATACCCGCCACACAATGCTGTATCACACACACTGCATTAACACTACTGCACACGTAACCTGTTTAGTGGAAGAGCTGAATTCAACAGGCATAATCTGTCATAAAGGCTACTTCATGGTTCCAAACCGGCAAACAGAACCGCTATAGCTGAATATGCCTACTAGCATAAGCATTTCTAAACATTTATGAAAGGTTATGGCAGTGACAAGCGTATGTAGGTGCTATGTAGGTGCTATGTAGCCTTATGAACAGTACCCTTTGGTAAAGTGTGACCCGTTTCTTATGTAAATCACTGCAGACTGTCATAAAGGCTAATTCAGCTACGTCACAGCTGGCAAACAGAACCTTCATAGCAACTAATGCCTACTAGCATAAGCATTTATAACTAGTTATGTCTGGTTATATCAGTGACAAGCTTATATAGGTGCTATGTCGTTTGTGTGGGGGTCATGTAGCCTTATGAACAGTACCCTTCAGTAAATAGTTACTGAGAAATGTTTAAGCTTTTGATTATTTATATGTTTAACTGTTTTTGGTATTGAAAATGTATCAGAGTTGCAGATATTTCAAAGTATATATCTTATCCTAAATTGAAATTTTCAGAATTGTGAAAGCTGTAGAGTAGGGATCGAGAGAGCAGACTTTCAGCAACTGTTCATTAGGCTACATAACACTTTCATACGCTTGTCATGACAACAACCCCCCGTACATAAAGGTTTATAGATGCTTATTCTAGCAGGCATCAGTGGCGGTGAAGGTCCTATTTGGCTATAAGTTTTTAACCAGGTTAGCTAAAGTAGCCTTTATGAGAGGTGACGGATGTTAGAATAAACATCTGTAAAGCTTTATGTATAAGGGTTATGTCAGCTGTCATGACCAGACTATGTAGCTATCACGTGGCCTCATGACCAGAGTATACAGAGACAGGAAGGGTCATATATATATATAGATATAGATATATATATAGTGACTCTGTGATATTGTCCATAGCAGTGATATGATATAATAATAATAATAATAATTATTATTATTATTATTATTATTATTATTATTATTATTATTAAGTGTTATGGTATTGGTGACATAGTGAGAAATGTTTGAGCTTGTGTTTATTTTATTTCCATATATTTAATATATTTAAAATGACTGTATCAAAGTCAAAGTATGATATTAATTATTCAGTAATGTGAACTGTGTAGGAATTGAAGTCCCAGACTTTCAGTAGCTGTTCTGACCAGCTCCTCCATCTGTAACGTATAAGGAGTAAGAGTGCTTACGTCACCGGCAGTCAAATGTTCATAAGCAATAGGATCCGTACTCCAAGTTTTAAGAAGGGAAAGCTGATTCAGTAGACGTGGTCCAGGCACCATTTAATATCCACAAATCTGTTTAACAGCATAAATACTTCAGATGCGCCATCATCTGACAGCTTATACCACTAACACTGCGTCCATTCTACACATGTCCAGTGTGATGATGAACCCCAGGGGCTATAAATCCCTGCTGGGTGTGAGGGACGGGATCCATAGATTGGGAGGAGGTGCTACAGTGCAGGGAGTGTCTCGTTCCATGTGTGGAAAATGGCTCCAGAGCAGATGATAATGATTGGCTAAAAGGAGGGACTGCATGTGGGCGTGGCCAAAGACCATAGTGTGAAGGAAGTAGCTGAATCTGCAGGTGTATGGAAGCGTACGGTCATACGGGTCTACCAGCAGTGGATACAATCCCAGTCTACAGGGAATTCTCCTCAGAACTGTGCCAGGGAAGGCATCCACCACATCTGGACCACCTGATCAGTCCTCAGATGTGAGAGTGTCTGAACACTGATGTGGCTACATCCAGAAGCTCACCCAGTACATGCCCGATCCAGTCCCAGCTGTTCCTGGTGGAGGTGTTACACCCTGTCAGGTATGTTTCCGTTACAGGTGAGGATATTGTATACAGGTGACCTCAAACCTGTTTAGAATGAACAGACGCTGCTCCTGCAGCCTCTAGGCCTCCTTAACCGAGTGAACAGCTCCGTATTGTTTGTACACGTCCACTAACATCAGCTGCGGAAAGAAAGAATGGCCCGGCTGACCAGGGATTAACATTCCTGAACACGATATATGTTCTCAATAACGCTGAATCTGCGAACGACTTGGAGAACCGGTTCTTTAGCGTCTGCTCGGCTGTGTGTAAATCATTCTTTGCTCTAATAAACGTGTCAAAAGCAAAAAACTGCGTCCTTGGAATCAAATGAACCTGAGAAATCGTGGCAATAACTATCATCTCCCCGCAGAATTCCGTAGCCGCATCCGCCCGCTCCATCTTATATGCATCAGGTCTATTCTCTTCAGTGGACACCGCCGTAAAGCCACCATTTACACATCCCTATTCTTAGGCAGAGAGACTGAAATTGCCGGCGCCCATCACTTTCGGGAGGACCATCACGGTGTAGCACAACGGCTGCGCCGCGGCGATCCCCTATCGGTGCCTTTATCTCTCCATGGAGCTGCAGGAGACTTCCTGTTCCGCCGACTGAAGTGCTATCGACTTAAAGAGCTGAGCGGGAGTTTGTTCTCTAGATTGGAGTGTGATTACACCGGGGAGCCTCTCCATTGCACACCAGCACACACAGGCACACACAAAAACCCTAACGTGCCTGTCTTAGCTCATACTCGTCTCACCACGTCGGGAAGCCAGCACCACGTTTGGGAAAAGAAGCACAGTGAGGTGGAGGTTTCCGAATGATTAGCGTCTGTCTGTGTGGTTACATTGTCTGCACAGAGTGCTCTAATCCGAAAGCGGAGAAGTTGTCGTCCTGGTGCCGAGCCAAAGCACATTTCCCGAGTTTACGTTCCAGATCAACCCAAGAAGCGACGGACGCCTTTTCTAAATAGCCGGCATATTCGGAGATTAAAATATCTCAATTATGGAAAGAATTACCGAACAAATGCGTATTCTAATTAACCGTGTTTATCTCCCGACGAGCAAATGTTATTCCCCCCCCGTTCCCCGCCACTCTCTGGCTCAGAGACATCTTCTCAAAGCTGTCTTATCTGCACAGATACACACGCTCGGGCCTGCACGCCACAGCGGCGCGCGGCCTCCGATACGCCAATGGAATATTCAAAAAAAGCCTTCTCCCAGCTCCGAGAGGTTAGCGCCGGCTTCCTCCGCGTTCACGGCTAGACGTCCTGGCAACATTCCAAGCACAGCCCTGACTGTATGATGGAAGTTCAACAAATCCCCAATAATTAAAACTGACAAGTACATTAACGGAGGACATCAGTCGGCTAGGCCTCGAGCTGCCCCTCGACATGATGATGGGGGAGGACGAGTCAGACCCAGACCCCCAAATGACATCAACAACCGAACCTAATCACGACGACCATACTCCACCAGCACTGGGCCGATATCTCCTGTTCTAGCGTATAGGAGCGTTTATTGAGGCACTGGTATCTCCTGTTCTAGTGTATAGGAGTGTTTATTGAGGGTGTTTATGGACTGATATCTCCTGTTCTAGCGTATAGGAGCGTTTATTGAGGGTGTTTATGGACTGATATCTCCTGTTCTAGCGTATAGGAGCGTTTATTGAGGGCGTTTATGGACTGATATCTCCTGTTCTAGTGTATAGGAGTGTTTATTGAGGGTGTTTATGGACTGATATCTCCTGTTCTAGCGTATAGGAGTGTTTATTGAGGGGGTTTATGGACTGATATCTCCTGTTCTAGCGTATAGGAGCGTTTATTGAGGGCGTGTATGGACTGATTCTCTCCTTTTCTAGTGTATAGGAGCGTTTATTGAGGGCGTTTATGGACTGATATCTCCTGTTCTAGCGTATAGGAGTGTTTATTGAGGGGGTTTATGGACTGATATCTCCTGTTCTAGCGTATAGGAGCGTTTATTGAGGGTGTGTATGGACTGATATCTCCTGTTCTAGCGTATAGGAGCGTTTATTGAGGGTGTGTATGGACTGATATCTCCTGTTCTAGCGTATAGGAGCGTTTATTGAGGGTGTGTATGGACTGATATCTCCTGTTCTAGCGTATAGGAGCGTTTATTGAGGGCGTGTATGGACTGATATCTCCTGTTCTAGCGTATAGGAGTGTTTATTGAGGGCGTGTATGGACTGATATCTCCTGTTCTAGCGTATAGGAGCGTTTATTGAGGGCGTGTATGGACTGATATCTCCTGTTCTAGCGTATAGGAGCATTTATTGAGGGCGTGTATGGACTGATATCTCCTGTTCTAGCGTATAGGAGCGTTTATTGAGGGCGTGTATGGACTGGTATCTCCTGTTCTAGCGTATAGGAGTGTTTATTGAGGGCGTGTATGGACTGATATCTCCTGTTCTAGCGTATAGGAGCGTTTATTGAGGGCGTGTATGGACTGATATCTCCTGTTCTAGCGTATAGGAGCATTTATTGAGGGCGTGTATGGACTGATATCTCCTGTTCTAGCGTATAGGAGCGTTTATTGAGGGCGTGTATGGACTGATATCTCCTGTTCTAGTGTATAGGAGTGTTTATTGAGAGTGTTTATGGACTGATATCTCCTGTTCTACCGTATAGGAGTGTTTATTGAGGGCGTATATGGACTGATATCTCCTGTTCTAGCGTATAGGAGTGTTTATTGAGAGTGTTTATGGACTGGTATCTCCTGTTCTAGCGTATAGGAGTGTTTATTGAGGGCGTATATGGACTGATATCTCCTGTTCTAGCGTATAGGAGCGTTTATTGAGAGTGTTTATGGACTGGTATCTCCTGTTCTAGCGTATAGGAGTGTTTATTGAGGGCGTATATGGACTGGTATCTCCTGTTCTAGCGTATAGGAGCGTTTATTGAGGACGTGTATGGACTGATATCTCCTGTTCTAGTGTATAGGAGTGTTTATTGAGAGTGTTTATGGACTGGTATCTCCTGTTCTAGCGTATAGGAGTGTTTATTGAGGGCGTATATGGACTGATATCTCCTGTTCTAGCGTATAGGAGCGTTTATTGAGAGTGTTTATGGACTGGTATCTCCTGTTCTAGCGTATAGGAGTGTTTATTGAGGGCGTATATGGACTGGTATCTCCTGTTCTAGCGTATAGGAGTGTTTTATTGAGGGCGTATATGGACTGATATCTCCTGTTCTAGCGTATAGGAGCGTTTATTGAGAGTGTTTATGGACTGATATCTCCTGTTCTAGCGTATAGGAGCGTTTATTGAGGGCGTGTATGGACTGGTATCTCCTGTTCTAGCGTATAGGAGCGTTTATTGAGGGCGTGTATGGACTGATATCTCCTGTTCTAGCGTATAGGAGCGTTTATTGAGGGCGTGTATGGACTGATATCTCCTGTTCTAGCGTATAGGAGCGTTTATTGAGGGCGTGTATGGACTGATATCTCCTGTTCTAGCGTATAGGAGCGTTTATTGAGGGCGTGTATGGACTGGTATCTCCTGTTCTAGCGTATAGGAGCGTTTATTGAGGGCGTGTATGGACTGGTATATTATGATTGATAATATATTATGTATATTATGTATAATCATATATTATGTAATATAATCATATATATGTAATATAATCATACATTATGAATATGATGGATACACTAATACCAGCATACTGAAACAGACGGCCATCCTGCACGACGACACAAACTAAAATTGATTGCTATGCAAAACATTTTTATACCCCTGACTAACTACCTACATAGCAGTGCCATCATAAAATCTGAAAGTGCTACACACAGTACGGCAGGAATGACCTCGGATGCACCACTGCGAGTGACCAGACTTTTTTCCCCCGGTGTCACAGAGGAAGGAAAGTCATACCTGGCAATTGCCTCTCAAGTGAACCATGCATCTTGAGAAAATGGCCATTTATCAGAAACAAATGAGATGTCATAGGTCAGGACAGCACCCAGGTCCTGCATCCTCCACAGGCTTGCTATTTGTCACACCAAATGAGCAAAACAGCAGGCAGAACAAAGAACGCTGCGAGGACAGCCTCTCCAATTAGTCAACTGATGAGGTGCTACCGCTATAGCCATCAGCAAGCCCGGCCACGGCCAGCGTTTCTCCAAACCCGCGCGCTTGCGATGAACGCGGATAATGCTCTAATTGAAAAAAGGGAGAGGAAAGCCAGCTTGTTCTGTATGCCCCTCACCTGCGGGTTACTTTTCTCTGATCTCTGATTATATGTGACACGCTACTGGTGTGGCGTAATCCTGTTGCCGGCCGTGTACCATGGTACAGCCAATCGAATTACCTCCGCGAAAACAGTGAAACCAGAAACTTCGGCGGAACGGAGCGGCGGCGTCATGCTCAGACCGAGTGTGGATGTGATTTCCAACGCTGGGATGGAATTAGGAGAGTCACCTTGAAATTTTGGAAGAACGCTGATGTGCCATAAGTGCGGATGATTTGGCTTATAATTATCCCTAAATGCCGCGTGCAGCAAACTGGCAGCGCCATTTCAAAAGTCCTTGGAAGGGAAACAAATGAAAAGCTGGGAAAGTATGAGGCAGGAAGATGATAACCAGCCAAGCCACTGATGTGAGCTTCAAGCAGGCTTTTATTCTCTGGAAATCTTGAGGTTCTTTATTTATTTATTTATTTATTTATTTATTTATCTTTATTTTTGCCGAAGTCTAAAACAGGCCAACATGCGCAGCGTCAGAAATCTGTTTTATTATCTTTACCAGGCCCGTGGCAAACGTCCAGACAGCTCAGGCCTGACTTGGAGGCAAGATAAACGGCCGTACAAAGAAAGGAAAAGTAATCTCGGCCAAAGTTGGATCATTAAGCTGCAAAAAAAGCTAGTTATAATAAAGCGGAATTAAAATGCACGATCATAACAACGGGCCGGCTGTGCCATTAATTACGGTTCTGATGCGGTCCGCATGCCACTGGCCAGACTGTGGTGCTATCTGCGGCGAGGCAGACGTCTCCATACACAGAAGACTGTTAACAATGTGTGGAGCTGTTCTTGGCACCGCGCAGCCATGACACTTTGCCCACGCGCTTTCTCTCACATGCTGTCTGCTCCAACCAAGCGGGCGGAGGAGGATTCCTCGGGTTTGAATGTCAAGGAGTCAATGTATACAAACAAGTCGGACGAAGGCATGAGGCGGGGCGGGTACACCACATTAATATTCCCTCGGCCCGTCTCGAGGCGCTTCCCCCTGCGAAGCAGCGAGGGGAAGGTGTGTTGGCGTGCTGGGGAGGGGAGCGGGCGATCAGCTGTCTGTAAACTCTCGCTGTAGACGGCATTATTAATCTCAATTTACAAAGCCGGTGAATGTGCAGTGAGC
This sequence comes from Prochilodus magdalenae, assembly GCA_024036415.1. NCBI lineage: Eukaryota > Metazoa > Chordata > Actinopteri > Characiformes > Prochilodontidae > Prochilodus > Prochilodus magdalenae. The sequence continues at coordinate 171,605 of JAMWET010001436.1, read as the reverse complement.
CATGACGAGAGGATCCCGTATTAGAGCGGCCGGCGCGATGCATCAATGTGACAGTAGTCTGTTGACAGCGACCTTTCGGGAGGCTCGCCAAAAAGTTAGCTGTCAGAAGGTTACCATTACACCCCCTCCTGAACCATCCCGCGGGGGGAGAAATTGATTCTTGTTTCGCGCCGGGCCAGGTAGTTTATGGAGGGCAATTAGGAGCCCATTTCTTGGCCCGGGGCCAAAATAGCCGCCAGAAGGCAGCCGCGGCATTTCCACCCCGAATCGAAGCCGATGGCTATTGAAACCGGCAATTTGCGGATCTCGGAGGATCGGGGAGGTATTTTTCCAGCAGGCGAGCGCGGTGACAGCTGCCAGAGTTCCACATATTGAATAGGTGTGCTGTTGGTCTCGGAGGAGAGTAACCCACCATGATGGGAAGGATGTCACCGAGTGAGGAGGATGCAATTAAAGCTCACCTTAGAGAAAAGAAGCACTGGCTGTGACAAAGCCTCATTAGCTGTACACTGGAAGATGAAAGGTGTTCCGCAGCAAGCCTGCGCCTCCAGTGCTTCTGAAAGGAAGGGCGGCGTTTTGTTTTCCGTCCGTAAACTGCCCGCAGGGGAGGAAGGAAGGCACGTGGGGCGATTTCCCCCTCCTGTAAAGATTCCACGGATACGAAAATGTAAAGCGAGCTCTAACGCTGAGGCATCTCGACATGCAAGGATCGGCCTATAGCGATGGAGCTGTGAGGAAGAGCGAGAGAGATGCCTAGCTCCCTGCTTCACGGTGATCCGAGGAGATGGCGGTGCAGCCGGTGCGTCACGTTTTCATCCAGACATGTCAGGATAATCGGCGCTATCTATCTGACGCAGCGTGTTTCTGTTTACATTGCCATGTGGCGCTTTATGCGCTGTCGTATTGCGCATATTGATATTCCACACCAACACGGCCCTCTGAGTTGTCACAGGTTGCGTAACGTTCATTCTGGCTGATGCGCTGCCAATCCCGGCTGGCGAAGGGCCACGTTGCCTGTGGCAAAAATAAACATCAGAACCTCACCGTGCAGGCTCAACTGAAATGGATTGGAGAGCCACCTCTGCGGACGGCGACGGTGCCCGGAATCCACGGTCGGGAAACATCAAACAAGGCTGTGAGGGGAAGAGAACCTTCGCTCAAAAGCTTTAGCAGCTGGCCTCTGCCAAGATGCCTAGGCTTGATGCTCAAAGACAAAGAGGGTCCTAAAAAAACAGCACCCTAATGATAGAAATGTGAGCGATGTAGAGGCGGAGGTAGAGGAGAAAAGCTGGTTCGCATCAAACCGCTGGGTAATAAAGCAGACAGCTCCTTTTCCAGCAGATGGGATGAGGCCTGGTGGGACTTGAGATGAAAGGCTTCATGGAGGAATGGCTGAGTGCATTAGAGACATTAGGTAATATCCTCCTGGTATCAGCCATGATCCGCGGCAGCCAAAACAGTCAAAAAACAAGTCGGCGGGTAACGCCGGGGGATGCTAACATCTGCTCCCCAACAAAGCTCCCGCAGTTACCTGACTCCAGCAGCTGCCTTAGAAGGTCTTGGCCTTCGCCGCAACACTGCTACTGCCACCGCCAGGACCTCAAGATTTTCCTCGCCCTGAGATGCCCATCACGCCAGGGAGAGTCAGCGCAGTCAAGGTGCCTCAGAGGCCCGGTTTTTCCCAAATGGACAGGGGAAAAAAAAAGAAACGAGCGCTGGCTTAAGGAACATCATCTGCATAATACCTCATAATCCTGCCGAGCCAGCGCCCGTCAGCCTAACAGCAGCCGGGCCCCAAGCCGCAGGAGAGGTTTAATCAAAGGTCAGGCCGCTGTCTTAACACCATTTACAGCACATGCCCAAATCCTAATTTGGTGCGGTGCCAAATGCAAAGGTGGAGGGCGATGTGATTACGACTGCGTCACTGTGCCGGACCGAGCAGACGAGATATTAATCACGTCACCTACGAGAACAGGACGGAGACGGTGTAGTGCAAACAGAACACGACCGGAGCCAGGAAACCACTTGGCTTCAAAGGGGATTCCACCAATGTCATCGGTCAACGTTACCTACGGTCTGGGGGCACACGCGGATGCCTTAAACGCAGACCCTGTGTTACAAGTAGCCACATGCCATGTACCAAACCACCGCTTTCACAAACACACACCATTAACAACCAAACAAACAGCTCGCACTGGACTGGACATGTACTGGGTGAGTTTCTGGATGTAGCCACATCAGTGTTCAGACACTCTCACATCAGAGAACTGGTCAGCTGGTCCAGATTTGGTGGATGCCTTCCCTGGCACAGTTCCGAGGAGAATTCCCTGTAGGCTGGGATTGTATCCACTGCTGGTAGACCCGTATGACCGTACGCTTCCACACACCTGCAGATTCAGCTACTTCCTCACACTATGGTCTTTGGCAGATGTTCTTTACAGTGGTAGTGATGTCTACCACACACATATAGAAATTTAATTGACTATCTAGAACCACCAGTGAACCTACACGTGTCTTCTGAGTGTGTATGGAATGTTGATGATGAAAATCTGGAAAACCTGGAAATACTAAGTTCCTTTGGGGGACTATTTGACCTCACAGCGCCCTGCAGCATGTATCCCTCCACCATGAATGGAGTTTAAGGCTGAGATCTTCTCCACACTATCATAAACAGCGTCTCAGACATCAGGCAGCGTATTCAGAACCACCTCCTGTAGGAACTTCCTGTGAGGGAGCTTTTAGAGGGGACGTCTGGTTACCTTCACCACCACTGGGAAGATGAATTTCTAGACACCAAATCTGTAAAACTGGTCCTCTTTATTTGAAGAGTTCCTTGGCAGATCTTATAGCCATTCGGTTGTTTACTACGGCACACTGCCTCCTGGCTTTGGCCCTATTGGTCCCTCTTGTTCTGTTGGGAGATGTAATAATCATGGCGAAGTAACCGCACCTCTCCGAGACGGACAGAGATTCTTTTCTTGTTTTTATGGCTCTCTGATAAAATAATTGAGGACGACATAAGATTTTCATTCCCAGGGACCCACCTCCCGCCGCTGCCTCCGCAAAGGGAATGAAGACGGTTCGTGCAAAAGCGCAAACATCTGGCAATCCTGAAGAGATAGTAGCACTTTTTACAAGATTAAATAGACCACATTTAATAACATTTTTTTACCGGGGCAGACTAATGTTTCCTTTCAAGCACATTAGCATTTTGATAACCGGCTGAAGACTTTTCTTCCATTTGCGATAAGCAGGGAAGGCACGGCGGAGGAGACAGCATGAAATAATTGGCACACAGCATGTGAAAAGTCAGCATTTCAAAAAAATAAAAAAGCAGAGGAAAAGAAAAGCGGGCCGGGTGGAGGGGGGGAAGCGAGCGGGGTTCAGGTGGGTGAAAATCTGAAGAGTGCTGATTCTGGAGTTCAGAGGCGGCCCACGAAAGCGGCAGGTGATTCCGGCCCTTAAAGCCGATTCTCTCCGTTGAATAGGCGGGAGCCTGGGCTAATTATACAAACCTGGAGAAGCAGCACATCAGCATTACCGTAGGCCTCCACGGCGCACGCGTCTGAAGACCATGGTGAGGTTCTTCGTGCACAGTCCCTCACTACCACTCGCCCTTCCGGCATATCAAATGCAATATCGACAAAGGCTCAGGCCGTATGTGATCTGCATGTCGGAGTAGCCCTATAAAATAAAAATGACAGCAGAGCAGGCATAATCTATTACCCTCAAACCGAGAGCCGCTTCCTTCAGCACCGCTGCATTGTAAAAGTGGAGGGGAAGGAGGGAAGCAAAGGTAAGGCGATGAGTCATCTGACCTATGAGTAAGGCCTCGTATAGCACACCACGCTAAAGCCTGTGGCGATTTCCAGACACACACGAGCGTAAAGCCTGAGCCGTGGGGCGTGGGTGACTGGTCTGACAAAGCCATGCTGGGAGAGATCACTTTGAATTATCACTCTACTGATCACCAGCAGTCTCCCACCGCAGAGCAGCTCGGGACAAACACCTCATCCGCCACCGCGGGCGCTTGACGGCTATGAAGAGTGACATGACCGCCGCTCCTCCGTTACACCCGTGAGCCTTGATGGGCGCAAGCGGCTAATGAATGTATATGTAATCAGGTCGCTAATTGACGCTGATGTTAGCCACCGATGCTCCCGGCTTGCTTATGAGGAACTAGTGGTGGATGCGATCTCAGCGCCAATCCGGATATTCCTGCAGCTACCTGTCAAAATCATAACGCGACGTACAGATAGTGCTAAACATGCTAACCGTAGCCTGTTCTGCTGAGCGGCTGAGCGAGGGATGATTCAGTCATGCTTCAGTGAAAACACAAGGCGTGATCAGTCATCTGCTGCTATGCTGTCAGTTCTCTCAGCCCCATGCATAGAGATATGTATGTATCGATGTGGGCTGCCAAGCAGGAAACATTAGGAGGGCCTCATGAGAGTCGCAAGCGCCCATCGAGAAGGTGTTGTTCCGTGTTGTTAATAAAGGGTCACCATTTTATCCGAATCTTCTTCCTCTTAACCAACGCTACATTGGTGTCAGAAGTGGGATTCCGGCGAAGCTCCTCATCCAAAAACAGGTCTTTATAGAACAAGGCAAGAATGGGGACATGCACTGACTCCAGACTCATTGAGGTGTCCTGTGGGCAGCGTCCTGTGGGCAGCGTCCTGTAGGCAGCGTCCTGTGGGGCAGCGTCCTGTAGGCAGCGTCCTGTGGGCAGCGTCCTGTGGGCAGCGTCCTGTGGGGCAGCGTCCTGTGGGCGGCGTCCTGTGGGGCAGCGTCCTGTGCCCACTGATGAAGGACTAGAGGATGGCCAACACTGCACTGTGCAGCAGCAGATGAGCTATCGTCTCTGACTGTCCATCTACAAGGTGGACCAGCAAGGTAGGAGTGTCTAATAGAGTGGACAGTGAGTGGACACAGTGTCTCAACACTCCAGCAGCACTGCTGTGTCTGATCCACTCACACCAGCACCGCCCACACTAACACACCACCACCACGTCAGTGTCACTGCAGTGCTGAGAATGATCCTCCACCCACATACTACCTGCTCTGTGGTGGTCCTAGGGGGGTGCTGACCATTGAAGAACAGGGTAATACAGTACACAGAGAAACAGATGGACTACAGTCTGGACCTGTACACCTACAGAGTGCAGTGGAGCGCATACAGTGGACAGTGAGTGTAGATACAAGGAGGTATGTGTATATATTTATATATCTCATGCTGCTGCTATATAAATAGCAATACTCCAGCTATACTCCCGGCTGTAATATGATGCCGTACATTTTTAGCTTTCACCGCCCACTACTACTTCCAATTCCTCAAGCTGCACAACACCCTTGTCAGGCTCTTAATTATGCTGATGGAGATCATTATGGATGGCTTCAGGTCTTATCTAGCTTTCTCAAAATAGGTCAGAAAGGCTCGCGTTTCCGCTTCCCTGAATTCCTCGATCGCACACTTGACTCCAGTGTATCAGTGATGTGACAGAAAACCTCTATATGTCCCAGGCACAGGCCGGAATGCTTACCTGTTGGTTTCCAAATGGCTTTGAAATTGGCTCCAGCAGCTTAGGAGCCGTTACAGAGGCTTCAGACCACGTCCTTCACCCATCTCCTCACCCTTCCCCCCTCAGTGATAGACAGGTGAACTAACTACGTTAATGAGGCCGTATGTGAAGCCAGATAGTAGAGTGTGAATGTCTGTTTAGGTTAAACTAGCCTCTAGAGAAGGGCCCACCAACCTTAATATGGATACGAGACATCACAGCTGACCAGAAGTATCAATACGACCCTTAGTTTTCACTGAGAGCAGGGCAGAGAAGCTTGAATAAGCTCCCATCGGCTCACCTCTATTCAGGTGCCCCATTGTTTCTCTATGGGGGCTGCCTGGTAGGTGTGCCAGACATGCTTCAGCGTGATGTCATCCGACTGTGAGGCCACAAATAGCCTAGCTATAGGCCTTGCTGGAGTGCTTCCCTACTGGCTAGGTCCAATGGTATAGATAGTAATGCTGTAGGCACACGATGGACATCAGTGGTTCCTACCATAAACGCTCAACCTACATGAAGGTGGCAGCATGGGATGTGGAACGGAGGTGCGCTGCCAGGAGGGTCGGTGTCGTGTTAAGCACATGGTGTAAGTGCTAAACAGTAGTGGCTTGACACAATGCAATCCATGGCCAATTAGGATTTATTGAGCGTGTATTTATCAGCGTAAACAGCGCTGGGATTAAAAACAGATTATCCTGAAATCCTTCGCCACGAGGCCTCAGACGCCCCATCGCATCCCAACGAATTGATTTCCTCTCCTGATTGTACATGGCTGTTAACGTTCCTTCTGACTGCTACATGAACCAGGGCCTGGGCGAACTGGAGGACTTCAATAAGCCAGGGCTGGAACCAGCCACCGTAACCGTAGTTATTCCTCGGGAAACTCAAGTTATAGCTCGCCCTTTGGGATTACGCTATAAATCAAGCGCTTATCGGCCTGCTCCCAGCTTCTGGGCCGCCACGTTACAATAATGAGATCCATCACGTCTCTGCTCTCTCAAACCTGCATCGTGCACCGCTCCGCAATTACCCGAAGTTTGCAGACAAATTGCAGAGCGCATTCCGAAGGACCCTTCCCGTCCCGGCTCAAAGCAAGTTTAGCCGATTCTTCCCTACAGCAGCGTTCGGAGCAGGATTCCCAGCCTGCCCCACCTTTGGCATCTGGTGACAAAATAAGCAAGCAATTAGCGCGCGAACACTTCTCCAAGTACACTCGTTATTAAAACCAAACTTATTAGGCGTCCTCTCGTTGTGGCAGGCACAAAACGTGACAAAAGCCCCCACCCAAAAATTAAAAAGCCAATTACTGCGTTCTTTGTACGACTACAGCTCTCTGCACAATTAATCCCCATCAAGAGTCTCCAAATCTGCCCTTTTCTCCTCGTGACATGTTGCAGGCTGCCTCTCTCGTTGCAATCCCTCCCTGGCACACATAATCCTAGCTCAGTGAAATAACCTACAATTTCAAGTAATTGCTGCCCTAAATATTGAGTCAATGAGTAAAATGGGTGCCATTACTCTGTTCTCTGCAGAGTTCTACGGAGCAGACTGCCACAGTATGTTCTTTATTGGGAAGGGGGGTGGTGCTGGTGGAGGGGTTACAGGAATCCGACTCGGATAGCCCCAAAGCGCTATTATAATATTCATCAGATTCTTATTGAATTGATATTAAAATTAGGTGGGAACAGCTGAAGGGCCTTCGGTTTCAGAGCGCTGAGGAAATCTGACATGCTATCTACATTTACAATACTGGTTGAGCAAGAATTAGCCCAGCCTGAGGTTCAGTTGCTGATGAAATTCTCACATAATAGCTTTCTGGAGAAATGACAAATAGCCCATCGGGACAGATACGTCGGGATATTGAAGCGGTACAGAAGAGTCTCAGGACCACAAGACGAACGTCAGAGAACAGCAGGTACCAAAACGGTGGTTGGGGATTTCAGTCCTTCAGTCACTCACTCGTCTTCTACACCACTTTATACTTCTGGGTCATGGGAGGTGCTGGAGGTGCTGGAGGTGGAAGGCAGGACATACCCTGGACAGGTTATCAGTCCATCACAGGGAATGTTGAGTAAACCTCAATCCAAGTAGGTTCATTTTGCTTCAGTGGGAAAGGCCATGGTCCCGCAAGCGTCCAATTCCCACCACACCTCCAAAGTGGGCCTGGTTCTAGGTCTCGCACATGTAAGCAGCACCCTCAACAATCACAAGGCTGCTCACATGGCTTATCTGAGCCGAAGAAACCTGCAGATACAAGCTAACCACCAAGACAAACAGCTGTGGCTACAAGCTAGCTGATCCACCTGCCTTTCATCTGTCCATCCATTTGTTCATTCAAATGGACACGCCAGCATTCCCATTGCGGGATGTTTAATAGGCGGAGAGTCTGATATGTCTGAGGATTATCTCTCAGGATTCTGCCAGATGCATTCTGATTGGCTATCCACAGGTCCTGGTATGTATGTATGTATGTATGTATGTATTCCATAAGTCTTGTTGTTGTAGCTGTCTCAGCCACAAACGCTCCGCCCATCCCATCCTTCTGTGTTTCCTCAGTTTCCTTAGTAGGCGGTTCTCGGCCCTGGTACTTGGCGAAAGGTACTAGACTCTCCCTAGAGAGCCCGGCAATGTAAGACTAGCTGATAGCAAGTCGGATGAATCCAGTAAACCATGTGGAAAGCTGGATTCCATTAAATCCAGTATGTAACGGAGCTTGAGCTTGTTAACCTGCACTTCGACTACAACTGCTTCCTGTGTTGTATAGCTGAATTTTATTGCATGCGCCACACAGAAGCAGATTTGCATCGTTGGAAGTCGTGGTAGGTTTGTTTGATCTGAGAACTCCCACTTCTGCACTCAACCAGAGAGCACTGCTAAGATCTTACATAAGCTCAAAAGCGAGGCCCCTTTGAATGTATAAAGTGGTAGTACCTTCAGGCTCCTGCAGATGGCACTGTGAAAGATGATGTAGCTATAAATAAATGTGAGTGACGGGATCCGTAGATTGGGAAGAGGTGCTACAGTGCAGGGAATGTCTCGTTCCATGTGTGGAAAATGGCTCCAGAGCAGATGTTAATGATTGGCTAAAAGGAGGGACTGCATGTGGGCGTGGCCAAAGACCATAGTGTGGAGGAAGTAGCTGAATCTGCAGGTGTATGGAAGCGTACGGTCATACGGGTCTACCAGCAGTGGACTGGGCCAGGGAAGGCCTCCAGCACATCTGGACCACCTGACCAGTTCTCTGATATGAGAGTGTCTGAACACTGATGTGGCTACATCCAGAACCTCGTCCAGTACATGCCTGATCCAGTCCCAGCTGGTACTGGAGCTGGTGGAGAGGTTACAGGCTGTTAGGCAGCCACAGGTGTTTCAGTCAAACATGAAGAGTTCACATTACTACAGTACCTCTGCACCGAAACCACAGAAAGTGTGATCCATATGATCTTCACCATGCATGAGTCCATAGGAAGCAAACACTGCTCTCTACAACAGCCCTGAATCTTGATCCAGCCCAGGGATGAGCTCGTGTTACCTCCCACAGCTACGCTACTTATGGCCCTAATCTCTCCTGTTTCACACAAACCCATTTGTAGTTTCGCTATGCTTGGCAATTACATCTCCCACCAGATGTTACATCACCAGTGCAGGCAGGACCAGCGATACATCACGTCTCAAATCAGCCAGTCATTATAATTCCGTGTCTGATTATCTTCAAAGTAGGACAGCATCAAGGTCAAGACCACGCGTCCAATCCGCATCATAACAAATCAGCGCAGTAATGGTCTTCGTATGAGTGCAGCGCGCTGGCTTTGTACCGGACCTGATTTCCACCGCTGCTCCGACTGCAAACATCATTTATTAATATGCATTAACTGGGTACAGTAGCCGGTCACTCTACAGAGTCGTTTAGCCGGAGAAAAATGGCCTGATTAAACATTTAGCACCATCTGGCCTGCATACACCAGGCTTTATTCTTTTCTGTTGGGACAGCTTCCAAACTCTTCAGAGGAGGCACTGCACAAGTTTGAGTCTCTTACAGGGGTGCACTAATTTCGGGTGGAAAAGTACCCACATAAATCATTTGGGGGAAGGGAAGAAATCCAGTCAGGCTTTCGGACATATTGCTGTGCCATGAATCTTGGCATATTTTCTGCCATCTCTTGGCACCATGTCATAGCCGTGGTGATTCAGGCTCCGTTTGTTGTAAAACCCCCAATGGCATTTTGAAAGACCATCTTTTGGGCTCAGCTGTTATTTTCTGTTTTGTCCTACAATATTCGGCTGGGCACGGCGGCGGTATATCTGAGCATGTGGTGGGTATTATCCATGTTTAAGCGTGCTATAGAAACATAGTCACCATTGTTACTGGTTGTCTGATGTTCTACATACCTTGTGAAATACCCAGATGTGGTTTTACTCCTCCATCTCCACCATGTGATTCAGTCCTAGAATAAAACGAGCCCTTGTTTGGTTGCTCTCATGAATATTTAGATTAGCTCTGCTCTGATTGGTTGGTTTACCAAGCCACCCACCGGAGATACCACCCAAGACGATCACACAGAAGCACCATGTGGAAACAGACTAAATAAAATGAGCCTCTGTGTAAATAAGCTCCGCCCTTATACTATTTAGTTATCTATGCTAGTTAGTTGGAGCTAATGCTAGTAGCTAACGTTCCCTGTACTAGCTACTGGCTCCATCTGGATACCAACACTGGACATAACTGCAATCACACATGGAGCTCTCAGTTTAAGATGATCTGCTCCAACCGGCACACACGGATACAATCACACAGCATGGCTGCTACTTACAGGCTGCTGTTGGGGTGGTGGTGCTAATAAAGGTGGAGCTGCTCCTCTCTACTGCGTCTACAGGGTCAGATACTGAGCGGAGCTGCTCCATATTGTGTTACCACCTTAAATGGTGCTGCAGCTACATTCTGGTGTTGGTAGAAGCTGCAGCATTTAAGGTGGAACAGTGGAACACTGGATTAAGGAGCTGCGAATAGGAAGCAACTTCAGTCTGATGTTTAGATGAACGCCAGCCATGTACTGCTGACAGTAGGGTTCCTTGGGAATAAAATACAAAGCTCCAGTTTGGAAAACCGATGGGAAATGTGTTTAGTCAGTGGCTTCAGTCAATCAGATAAGGCACTGCTAAGCGGTTAAGTTAGCGGTGCCACTTGAACTCTGGTTCAAATCTCAGCCGTGATCCGTCCTTATCGGGGGGACCCACTGCTAGGAAACACTCTTGAGGTGTTCCACAATCCGTAGGCCGCTGCTGGAATGGATGTGGTGGCAGGAGTCATGTGAACCCCTCTCCTGCCATGTACTAGAGGAGCCACTATGTGAGACGTTAGCAGCAGGTGAAATACAGCGGTGTAGGGCTGGAACAGAAGAATCCTCATTAGATCAGTATTATCAGTATCATTAAGAGACCCCTAACGCTGGTCTTGGTCTGTATGCACCGGAAAGGGAAGCTGCCGGCATCAGTACTGCTGCTCAGTAGAGTCCACGACAAGCTGAGCTCACCACGCTCTGGGGCTTACAGTGACAACTGACTGACTTGGGCTTAGTCAGGGGTAAAAGCACTGAGAGCAACAGCATCATTAGCAGATCTGGGGTGGATTTGGGGGAAGTCTGGAGCAGACACTGTGTATCTGGCTATGTTGGAGAAGAGCTGGCCCTGTACTTGATATGCTCAACACTATAATAATGGCCTAGAATAACTACAGGACTGAACACAGGACAACATCCAACGCCTTACAGATTCATTAACATTCACAATTTCTGAATTCAGTCAGTTCAAAACTCTCCAAATGTAAACAAACAAGCTGAATCTTATACTTTATATGGACTGCTCCTAGGAGCATGTAGAGCATGTCACCGTTACCCTTAATGCTTATGCTTCGGGCCATTCAAATCAAGTTAGCATACACGATTTCATTCATTCATTTACAGTGGGGTGCGAAAGTTTGGGCAGCGTTGTTAATTTTCCTGATTTGCCTTTTCTCCGCCCACATCACAAACAGAGCTGCTTGAGGTATGCTAAAGAACATTTGGACAAGCCAGCTTCATTTTGGAATAAGGTGCTGTGGACTGATGAAACTAAAATAGAGTTATTTGGGCATAACAAGGGCCGTTATGCATGGAGGAAAAAGAACACAGCACTCCAAGAAAAACACCTGCTACCTACAGTAAAATTTGGTGGTGGTTCCATCATGCTGTGGGGCTGTGTGGCCAGTACAGGGACTGGGAATCTTGTTAAAGTTGAGGGACGCATGGATTCCAATCAATATCAGCAGATTCTGGAGACCAACGTCCAGGAATCAGTGACAAAGCTGAAGCTGCGCCGGGGCTGGATCTTCCAACAAGACAACGACCCTAAACACTGCTCAAAATCTACTAATGCATTCATGCAGAGGAACAAGTACAACGTTCTGGAATGGCCAGCTCAGTCCCCAGACCTGAATATTATTGAAAATCTGTGGTGTCACTTAAAGAGAGCTGTCCATGCTCGGAAACCATCAAACCTGAATGAACTAGAGATGTTCTGTAAAGAAGAGTGGTCTAAAATACCTTCAGACACAATCCAGACTCCAGATATATTTTTTAACGCAATTTTTTTATCCAAACAATCAATGCTTTATAAAGGTAAATCAGGAAAATTAACAACGCTGCCCAAACTTCCACACCCCACTGTATACATATATATATATATATATATATATATATATATATATATATATATATGTATGTGTGTATAGCAGAAGCCTACTGAAAAGGGCGTAAAGATGTAAAGAATTCGGTTCTTTACCACCGTCTAGTCTTGCAAACCTCCTGTTGTCATGCGTGAACACTCATACACGAGTCCAGGGACTACACTCCCCAATGATTCCCTGCTCCTTGACTACAACACCATGAGTGCTATCTCCACCAATCAGGAACAGCTTCCCCGCCCCACTTCACCAGAGTTCTGATTGACCTCACCTGTCTTCCCTTTACTTGTGGTGTATATGTACTTGTGCCTGTCTGTAACACTCGCCGAAGTATTGCCGACCCTAGTGTAGCGCTCGTGTCTCGTGTATGACCCTCTTTCGCCCTTTGTCCCGCCTCTTGTTTTGGACTGTCCTGGTTTTGACCCTAGCCTGTATCTGGAGTTGCGCCTCGTCTTGCCCAGGTCTGTTTTGGTCGCTATGGTTTTGCCATTCTGTTTGTTTGCTGGCTCTGAATCGACTCACTCATGATCCCGCATTAAACTCTTGTTACATTTCACTTCCGCAAGCGTCTGATTCGTCAATCCAGCACCAGACCCATCACAAAGCCGAGTGCATTTTTACCAACTTTGACAGTAAGGGGCCGTTCCATAATGACACACTGGGGGATCTGCAATATGGTGCTACACACCTTAAGGAATCTGTTACATTATTAATACTTCAAATAAAGCTTCAAACAACAAGATGGGAATCCTACTATTGTGTCTTGCCCTGAAAGGTTAATTGTCGCCCTGATAATGGCTGGAATGTTCAAAAATGAATATCATATAAATGGTTTATTTAAGCATACATGCATAGATGCCTAAGGTCAAAAGGTTATAGGTTGGAAATATTTGTTATTTTTTAATTTCCACCTTAAAAGCAGCAGTGCTTCCGTTCTGGAACCTGTACAGGGCTGGAATGTAACTGCTGCACCGTTTAAGGTGAACTAGAATAAGTAGCTTTGTAAAATTTCAGGTATTTGACCATCAGAGTGTCCTTCCTTGGCCAGGTGAGCATGCTAGGCTAATGACAACACCATTAAAACTGGCCATTCCTGTATGTCTGTTACCTCACAACAAAATAGCCTCCTTCAGATGAAATGGACTAGACAGGTGGAGGTGATGGAGGGCCTGCTGTCTTTTCATTAAACCGTAACGCTAACATTCCTGACTTAGCCACTCAGCTAAAAAGGATAATGCTAGCTCGGTTTGCACATAATCTGTGCTTATATGTGTTGGTATATTTTGACTGTACACCAACAACGAGTAGTGCTAGCCAGTGTTTAGCCTCATCAGCAAAGGCTTATGTGCCAGTGGACGGGTAAGACCTGGTGCTGACAGAATTCCAATTTGCTTAGCATGCCGTAGATGTACATACGAGGAGAATCCGAGACAACGGTTAACCACACTGTAGCTTTAGAAAAACTCGGATGGTCATTTCACAAGAAGCTAAGAAGGTTCCTTCCAGGGTTCTACAGCCGGTTACAGATGAATATACGACGTGAATGAACTGAAAAGACGATTTTCAGTTCATTTCTGGAGTGTGGGATGAACAGCACAGGTTCCAGTTCCTTCCTGCTCCACCAAAGAAAGAGGTCTTCACATGCAGTCGAGCACATGGAAAGAAAACCCCTGTGGACTGAGCCTTACAGTGTCCATCTGTGTCCAGCTGGTCCTAAATGACCAGTTAAAGCCACTAATTTGAAACTGTCTGTAGCCCACTCTACTGTTACACCGTATATGAGACTCTTCACAGCCTAATGGATCTCTTCTGCTGTCCATGGAAACGCTTCTGACGTCAAGACTCAACTATAAGACCTCTGCAGCAGCGGTCACTGACCAGGAAGGACCAGGTGCATCAGATTTGGGTAGGAGCTGAACTCCGCTGGACGGTAGAGGTCTAATAAGGGTGGTGGTTATTGCTGGACGAAAGTCCTTCACCACCGAACCTGACATCTGGGCATGATTCTCAGCTTCGAATAACACAGCGACTGTTATTTAGCCATCACGGCTCTGATTTCCTTAAGAAGCGCGCTCTCCAAATCCTTCATGTGAAGCACTGCCAGTATGGGCTGTTTACTCGAGACCCTGCTCTGGAAATTGCTTCAAATAAACGCCGCCTCATAAAACTGGAGGCTGCATTCCTTCTCGTAAAAGGAAATTCAAGGTCTGTGTATCTACAGATGTTCGTTATATACGCGACATGCCACGCTTAAAGGGGAAGTGCCATCGGAGATGACACCAAAGCTCATCCTGACACATGCAGAATTCTAATCACAGCAGGATATCACATCAACAAGGCCTGTTCTACACGCGAAGGGGGCAGAGATCGTCACCTCGAAACGAAGGCGTCCCCACCGACTCTCAGCTCCGGCTTGAGTTCTACCTTGAAAACGAACTTGACGTGTGACAGAAAGCACTCTAATATATCATGGCACATGTACCAAAGATGTCTAACCTGGGTGATGTACGGGTGACGGGGCTTTTCCACTCAGCGTTCCCTTCTCTGAGTGCATTGTCTCTCTAATGCACATCATGCTGACACTCCAGAACAGTCCGCAAAGCTTCCAGAGCTCCCCTCAACCTACTTCATTCCAGACCTTCCATCCTTTTCATTCCCTTTCCGAGGAATCAACGTCATGAAGCTCAACAAACCACACATGCTTTAACCATATCATCAGGGTGGATAGGGAGTTCATTTCACAGCAGCCTGAACACAAAATCGGAATTTGTGGCCAGAGTGACAGAAACGCTCGTCGTATACTGTTTTTCACTGTCGTTGAAGCAAATCAAGCTAACTTTACAGGAGCAGGGAAAAACCTACCTTCCTTTCAATGGACATTAATGGAACCAAGCGTCTTACTAAGTATGTTCAGGCCATTTCCTTTCATCCTTCATTAGGAAATTTGGACACAATGCCAAGGACAACAGACACTTTCAAAATGCGCAAAAAAATAAAAATAGAGATTTTTTTTAATATAGCATAGTTACCATTAACAAGCACGAACAGCACCCAGAATAGCCAAACTTATTCTCAAATTATATACACTAATAGGAACATTGGTCCAAGCTGACATCTCTCAACCCAAAGACCATGCTTCTATTTTATTCCATGTTCTTTGAATTCTCCCTATTGGGGTATGAGTGGTGTTATTAAAACAGGGTGTTCATGAATCAGCCATGTACCTTGATACCTGTAGCATGCTGGCATTTGTACATCAGGTAGGAAACAATTTCCCATCAAACACATTTACTCACTACTGAATTGGGAATTGCACACATATCATCATTGTAAAGCTGCACCATGTAAGATTTGGGGTTTTGGTGACCTCTCTGGTAGAAATGTGTAAGTGCACACAGGAACATTTGGTAGCATGGGTTGTTCTTAGTTTCCCTTCCCTGAGTGGAAAGATGAATGACTGAAAGGAAACTCGTGGAGAACTGGTGAGATGTGATTGGATTATCTGCTTCATCAGATCTTCATCAGTATGATTCTGATTTTGAGATCTACGCATCGAGCTAGGACTCGTGACCTGTGCGCATTAATACAGAGGTAGACCTGAATGTTCTGATACAGCTCTGAAAATAAATCAGAGCCCACTCCAGCTTCTTCCTAAACCAGCATCTCCACATGTACAGCAGGTTCTCAGTGAGGAACCGAAGGTTGGGTTCTAGCTTTACTGGCAGATACAGTGAGCATCTGGTTCATAAGAACAAGGTCCAGCAGCAAACACACAGGACAACACAGCTACAGACTGGCAGAGGGCCAAACCCACTCTCTACTGACCGTGATGAGCGCCACCTCATTCCAATGTCCCTTACCCACCGTAAGATGACCTCGAGTGACCTACAGAGAGACTGGCGAGCGGCGGCTGGGGTGAGACGCACAGCGAGCATGGTTCTAAAAACAGGCTTCTGGAGGTCATTAGTGATTTTCTAAATAAACAGATCTAATACAATATCTGATCTGGAGTTTGGGAGACATGCCTCCAGTAGTGTAGAGAACCAAACAGAACCAACACAAACCCAGAACCTGCACACCTAGAGACACTGATCAGGTACAGGTGGGCTCATTTCTCCAGGGCTGTATCTGTTTGTTGGGCAGGCATTCAGGTTTTTAATTTTGGGATTTAGATTTGGTTATTGTTGTGAGCTGAAAATACCACGACTCAGGATTCTCTTCAGAAGCCTGGACAACTCAAGGCTAAAGTCCATAACACAGCGCTAACGGCTAACCACTACTCTGGATAACCCAACCCTCCACCCGTATCCAGGCTCTTCAACATGAACATGGAACAGCCCAATATAACCATCACACTACTACACGTTTGTACCTCGAGTAGAAACCCGTGCATACGCTGTGCTACTACCCCACAGACCCCTGGTACGAGAGGCCTGGTGGCCAGGCAGTAGGAGTGAGCTAGTATGAACAGTCATCATTAGCTAGCTACAGGCTGACTCTACTGTAGCTAAGGCGCCACTAACAGGCCATCTGCACAGCTATGATTAGCCGTTGTTGCTATTGGCTGTGCCCTGGTTACTCACCCCAAAGCTGGTAGGCTAGCTTCAAACCAGATGCTCAGACGGGGCGCAGAAGCTGAACGAAAGCTGAAGCCAGTGAAGCTGGTGATTGAGAAGGCTCCTCATACAAGCCTTAACAAAGGCTGGACGAAGACTCAGCGCCACCTGCTGCTGAAACATGCTAACTTACCCTTAGTGCACACCTAACTTTCTCTCCCGTTTCAGAAACCCTCCGGTCCCTTCGCCTGGACCTGGTAGAGCGAACGAAGCCACGCTGTGAATGTCTACACTGCAAGGAAACCGGCTAGCCTGGAAAGTCGGATTTAACAGCGGATCCAAATACTACCCCTCCACGGTAATATGGTTTGGGTGGGCAAGTGTAACTGTTTCCCACCTGGTCCCTACGCCCGTGCCTGGTGGACCATGCTGTGAGCGCCATGCACTGCACGGAAAGCAGCTAGGATAAAGCAGAGGGCCAGCTTTCAACACACAGGAGTCGGACACAGCTTTAATGAAGCTCGAAAATGCACAGTCGATTAATCCCTAAACTCCAGAGCCCAAAAAAGAAACCGGCTTTAGGGCTATGGGAACCAATCAGAGCGTGAGCTCACTCAGTAGAGCTACCGCTTTCTTATACAGTGCAGCTGTAGGATAAGCATTCGGCAGGCATGGGCTGAAGGTCAGGGAGCCAGCCTTGTGACCGGAAGGTCGCTGGTTCAGTTCCCTGAACTGACAGAACACAACAGACTCGCCCTTGAGCGAGACACCTCGCCCCCGACTGCTCGCTGAGGTGGCGTGGACAGGGCTGCACACTTCATAGACTGGTAGTAGCAGGGTTTGGGTGGGGGTGGCATCAGAACCAGGGGTGCCACACTTTAGCTATCGCAGTGATTAGCGCTGGACTGAAAGTGGGATTGTCTTGGAGCGGTAAAGTTTTCCCAGACGCACAGCTGCACAAAGATGATTCCCAAATGGCTCTGTTCCTCCCTCTCTACCAGTAAAGATGATCTGAGCACTACGGTGGGCTTTTAGGTGGACCAGACTCAGGAATATGAGACCTCTCCAAAGCAAGTGGACGCCGAGGCCAGGGGTCAACACACAACTGGATCCCAAACACACTGTATACAGGTCTCAGCCATCATCTCGCAACATCTGGAACTCAAAGTTAACCTGCTTCACTTCATCCAGCCGTTCCGTTTCACTGACCTGCTGTTATCGTGCACTGCACAAAGAGCCACCACCGCTGTCCGGGTACAAGCGCATGCATGCAGCACCACCCGCAAGTCTCTCAAAGGCACAGATTCAGGCACTGCACACCACTGAAACTCCCCCAGGTCTCCAGGTGCTGCACCTATAGGGCATGCAATCAACCCCCCAACCTTTCAGCATCTCCAGACTGCAGGACGGAGCAACTTTGTGGATCACTGCAACACACAGGTAAGGAACAATGCGCCATGCACACCTAAAGGAGGAGGAGAAGAGCTCCGCAAAGTCCGCGCGACACAAACAGCCACATTCCTCCACGCATACGAGCCTGCACGAGCGTGCGGCACGACGCACAACACAGACGAAGACACGGAGCGCGAGGACCCTTTCGCACTAACCTCAAGCGTGCACGACAAACCAAAACAAACAGAAGAGCGCTCGAGGACAGCAGCAGCAGGAGGAGAAGGAGAGGCGCGCGAAGCTCCCAGGTCTGAGCACGGCGCGCGGGTGAAGCCTTCACATCCCTTTCCGTCCGACTAGGCGCGAGCCGGAGCCGGAGCGAACGCGTATAGCGAGCGAGCGAGCGCGCGCACGCTTTCCCGTTCCCTCGTTTCTCTCTCACATGCACACACGCGCGCGCGCGCACATACACACACACACACTCCCACCACCCCACGCTTTTTGCTCGCGCGTCTTACCTGAAGGGCATCTCCCACGACTGCGATCAGCTGCCAAGATTTCATCGCGTGGCGGGGCAGCGCGAGGGGAGGGTGGATGATGGGAGGATGGATGGACTGTGTGTGTGTGTGTGTGAGTGCGTGCGTGTTGAGGGGGGTGTGGGGGGGTTAGTAAGTGCCTCCTCCTCGGCGTAGGTGCGCCGATTGCGCGCGCGGAGCAAGTAGAGAGAGAGAGAGAGAGAGAGAGAGAGAGAGAGAGAGAGAGAGATAGATAGCCACGTGCTGCCAATGTAAATGACCGCTTGTGTCAGTCCGAGCGCGCGGCCGGCTCCGGTGCCTCCGCTGCAGCCGCCGCCGCCGTCGTCGTCGTCGTTTTCGTCACCCCCCCACCCCCTTCTCCGCCCCCCCGCCGCCCTCTCGCGAATGAACTGACTCTGGAAGATGCACGCAACTGATGCTCGCGCTCATTCGTGGTTCGTCGACGTATGCACGTGTGAGTTTTCCTTAACTACCCATGTACCGCTAGTTCTCTCAAAGTTCTGCTCTTCCACCCACGCGTCGGTGACAGTAAGTGCGCGCGCTGCATCCTCAGTCATAGTAACAGTGCATGCACATCGGCATCAGTTACAGTAACACATGCGCCGCACTCTTTTCCACAATAAGGGCATGCATCGGGCTCTGCACCCTCCTTAGTACAACACCCCGTGCATGCATCCCATCCTCGTCCATGAGGATGCACTGCAGCCTCAGCAATCATCAGCACATGCCCTGCACATTCCTTTCTAAATAAGTGCATGCATTGCACCTCAGCCGTGGCATGTGCATGCCCTCCGTACCCTCCATATTAATTCATCAGTGCATGTGCTGCATCTTCTCCCGCAACAACAAGCACATGCGCCGCACCTTCTTTGGAAATACTAAGTGCATATGTTGCATGCTTCTCAGTTTGTTGTGCATGTGCTGCACCATTCTCTATAAGTGCATGCATTCCATCTCCTCAGTAATAACAAGAACATGCATGCATCTTAAGCGCATGCATTGCATCCATCACCGCAGTAAAAATCAGTACAGGCATCGCATGCTCCTCAGTAATGACCGGAATATGCACTTAGCGATATCAAGTGCATGCACTGCACCCTTCCCAGGAATCAAGATCAGCACATGTGCCGCATCCTCCTCAGTACTAGTCAGTGCATGCGCTCTAGCCGTCTCTGCAGTGCACGTATGCATGCATGTCACCTCCTCAGTGATGATGAGCGCATGCACTCCTCAGTAATGGTAAGCGCATGTGCTGCACCCTCCTCCATAATAATAAGGCTGTTTAGGTTCTGTCACACTAACGTCCCAGCCTGCCTTTATTCATGCGCGCACACGCCCTGCGGGTTTAAGTACCTCCCACGGCCATTAATATGCGGGATCCGGAGCGAGCGGCGCAGGCGTGCAAACTCGCCGCTAACTGCGTTAAACTTAACATGCTCATACAGATAAAAGGCCGCCCCCACCCAGACCCCCCCAACACCCCGTCATCTGCGTCCTCTTATTAAACCCGGGCCCTCCGCGGTACCTCGCAGGGCATGCCGAGCGCCGTGAGCCGCGAGGGCTCCGGCTGTGCCCTTGTGCCGCGCTGAAACGCAGCCTCGGTGGCCCACTGTCCCGTGTCACGGCTCTAAGCCGTCGTGAGTGGGTAGCAAACTTGAGAGGCTTTAGTAGACAGCCAGGTCCTTGGCAGTCGTGACACCTGACAGCCGCATGACAGGAAAATATCTCCCACCCCCACGTCGCCCCCCCCACCCCCAAGCAACAGCAGGGTAGCGTAGATCAGTGTGATAGCAGTCGCCACCGCGAAATCCTGGTGACAGTCTACATAAATTGGGTTAGCAGCAGCCCCCACAGAGCGGCGTCAGGCCCAGGCAGTAAAGGACTTGTCATCAGTGACCTCTGTGTAACTACATCCCTGCTGGTTTGAAGTGCCGTGAGACATGATGTTTAATATGTATTCCATCCTGGCCTGACATTCCAATTTTCCTAGCGCCGTGCGGTGTTTATTAGGGTGTTTCTTACGCACGCCCTGTTGAAATTAAGGTTGTCGCCTCGTCCCTAATTCTGCCGCGTCATTAGAAATGATGCTGATTCTCCACACGAGTGACAACGTACATGGGCCGCCGTGTTCAAGCAGAACGCCTGGAACCAGCACAGCTGCCGTGTATTACATTCATCATATGATGTAGTTGATCGGGTCCGTGAGCGCACGGATTCACTTCCACATTATTTACAGGCCCATTAGCTGGTTTTCCATTAGGCCAACTTTCCTGGGGTTCTCTAATTCCCAAGATTCCCAATTCTAAATTCGCTAGCAAAAAAACCTGAATGGAAAACCGGGAAATTTAAAAGGACACCCGAGTAGAGTTTTTATGCTAGGACATTGTGG
The DNA here is from genome assembly GCA_024036415.1 of Prochilodus magdalenae. Classification (NCBI taxonomy): domain Eukaryota; kingdom Metazoa; phylum Chordata; class Actinopteri; order Characiformes; family Prochilodontidae; genus Prochilodus; species Prochilodus magdalenae. The sequence continues at coordinate 150,453 of JAMWET010001436.1, read as the reverse complement.
AAAAGTTCGCTAAAATATCGTTACAGCTGAAATGCCGATGTGCAGATGGTCAGACCATGGTGCGTAGCTTTCCGAAGGCTTCTCATGGCATTCCGAAATGCCGAATCCAAAACTTGTCTGAAAAATGTCATGGCATAACATGCTCCCAGAATCGCCTGCTGTGTTTGTGTCCTTGGATGCGAGGTGGTATGAGGTTGAAGTTGAAGTTTCCCGTTCTACCTTAAATGGTTCAGCGTTCTGGTGCCACTTAAGGTGGAATGGGAAATTCCAAAACACCCAAATATGAAAAGAGTTTTAGGCTAGGAGGAGGTGGACAGCCTCGTTAAAGCAGCCCATATCCTTTGATTACCTGTCGGTACACCTGCGTCCATGACCCTATGACCAGCTTGGCCAGCTAATATGATGCAGAGGCGATTCAGTTGGCAAGCGGGACTGGAAATGAGCGGTCCTACAGACCAGGGTGCATAGCTTTGCGAACACTGCTCTTGACGTTCCAGAATCCTGAATCGAAAGAATCCAAAAGAAAACGTAGCTTTATATATTATATTCCATTTTTATTCATTACTACTTTATTACTATATTATTACTACATTATTACTATATAACAGCACATTAAAGACGTAGTTGGGAATAGTTCGGTGAAAATCTAATTTACATGCTTTTTCACTTACAGCAGTTGAAGTTGATCAGCCAAGACAAGCTTGGTGTCCAAACGTAGCTTTTATAACTGGAGCTGCTATGCTCACGGTGCTAACAAACACTGGGAGTCAATAGTCACCCAAACGGTTTTCACAAATACATGCTAAAATCTTTATCATTCTGCTTAAATTATGTCAGTAAAGTCATTAAAACGAAGTTTCGTTAATGCCCCACATGTTAGGCACTGTCCCGCCTCTTAGTGTGGCATATCCGATCATGGTGAACCTACGTAAGGAGTAGAAACACTGACAGTCGGCATCATATGGCACGTGCCAAAAGTACAGACCCAGGTCCGTCTCCCCTGGGGTGGGTCTGGATTGTGAATTCCGTAGCCCGATTCGGAGAGGATTAGTTTTCCATGGGAGGGTGGGGTACACTCCTGGTGTTCCTCAGTGATTTTAGTCCTGTATGTGTTAGCACCACGGCTGGTAAAGATTCCGGTGCCTTCAAACAAGCCGCAAGATAACCTCAGGTTATACCACACCTGTGTGACTCGACATGCAGGTAAATATTCCTTCACATCCGGTGGAAAAGGAGTTCTTTCCCAAAGTATGGAGGTGCTCGAGGAGGCAGGTGGTGTCGCCGTACGTGGCACCGGTACCTCAGTACCTCCGAGCCTGGCTAGCTGGCTGGCTCGTTCTGGTTGGTAGGCGTACGTGTGCGTGTAAACCGAGTAGCCGCTCCCATCCCAGTCAGTCTGCTGAAACTTCAGTCATACAGACGTCCTGTAGTGAGACTACATTACTCCACCTCCCTGTGTAGAATTAAATGCGCTTGGGATACGGGAAGTAATTCCGATTATCCCAAACAGCTGCATCTTCCTTTAGCTCCTGTGCCGTAGCTACTCCTGTAGTTCTCAGTATGCCATCCAAACCTCACCGCCTGTGCTGCGCAGCCTGAGTGAACAGCTGTGTGACATTAGAGAAAGTTCTAGGGATGAAAAGTGAAAGTGGTTTGGGTGACTATTGACTTCCACTGTTAGCGGCGTTAGCCTAGCAGCGCAAACCTGAAGACACTAAACATGGCTTGGCTGACTGACCATCTCTGGACTAAGTGCCATATCATGTAAATCAGTTTCGGGCCTGACCGTTAGTTTGAAAGGTCAAGGCTTTGTTGTTTCCCGCCGCTGTTCACTCTTCCTTTAACCACACGCCGCGTTAGAGTGTCGGGCAGCGTGTGCTGACACACGCCATCACACTTAAGGTGTAAAAGGAGCAGGGGAACAGCGCGAGGACATGCAAAGCTGACACGTACAGTGGATTAGATCCTCCCCGGGAACATTTATGGTTATTTATGAGGCTCCGACACAATATCCGTAATGGCTTACTCTCCGTCCGCGTCTCCCCTGGTTGCCCCTGCCACCCCCGCCCCCATACGTTTACCCAAATTAAAACTGGCAACATGTCATTCGCTTCCACGGCACCATCTTCCTGCCAGCCTGGTCACTAATGGGATTATTCCTTTCCCATTTTCCTGAGCGGAAGGAGCCGCGGCCTCGTCGGCGGGGCGTCGTCTCTTTGTGCCGTGCCTTGTCGCAGGCTTCGCCGCCGCTCTCTCAATCGGTTTCCGGTGGAAATGATGCCGCGCTCTGACTGACAGCTACGTGCCGCGCGTAGTCATGCGTTTAGCGGCGTGCGGCTGAAACAAAGCCGCGCCAGTCGCACATACAGTATCTGTGTCTGCGAGCGTGTCAAGGACAATTGGCGTGATAAGCTGATAGGATCAGGACCAGGAGTTAAAAGAGCACTGGCAGCCTTTCTAAATTGTCATTATTGAATATGCCGCTCCTCGTGCGCTGCTGATAAGGCCGCATTAAATTGGCCCCAGCACAATGCAGGAGGAGCCTTCAAAGGAGAGCCTGCGCTTCCTCATATTCCCCTCTTTAATTTGGTCCTATTACACATACCGGCCCTACCTTTTGTGCCCAGCCTGACAAATCAGTCAAACGACAATGGGCACGCTAGCTGAGGGAGCTCGGAGCCTGGCTGCTAAATCGCTCAGCTCCACCTGCGTTATAGGTGGACTACGAAGGTGTCCAGTTACAGACTGTAGTGCATCTGTGTGCTCCCTCTGAAACCATCCATCCATCACTGGCCAGTGTCTGACCAGCAGACCGCTAACGGAGAGGTGGACTGTTGTTGGCACAGTAGTGACACTGACATAGTAGTGACATGGTGGGTGTTACACGTCTCCAGGGACCAGGCATGATACACTAACAAGATCCGGGATGGTAGAGCTTATAGGCAGGTTCCTAAACCAGACCCTTAGGAGAGTGGAGCTTGAAGTCATCACTGGCCGACAGACCAGGCTTTTTTTGATGATAAATGATGAGCGCTGTCCATACCGCACATTTATACACTACCGTGCAGCACAACGTGACCAATACCAGCCTACACTAGCAGCTTACTGGCATAATAATGACAGAGAGTAGAATATTTTGAGATCCAGTGTGCATAAAAAGTCCTGTAACACAATAAACAGGGCGGTGGGTAATCCCGTGTTCGCTGGACATCACGGCAGAGCAGATACGGTTAGGTGGTGTGAGATATAAGAAGGTGCTAGTGCAGTAATGACATTACCGACCTTACGTTGTACTATACATTGAACAATGACTGTGCCAATGACGTGCCTCCGTGTCCGAGTGCTGCATGGTGCATGAGCTGTATCCCATATGTCCCCTTTCCACTGTATCCCAGTGGAACATAGTGTGGTCTGAAATCCTGTGTGTGGAAAACACCTTCACTCAGGGACTGATATTAGTATTACAGTAAGTATGTCTTGGTTGACGGTGACGTGGTGTTAGGGACAGTCATCGTAACGGTCTGCGTGTAGTCCTGCATGGTGCAGCCGTCTGCCAATGGTGCTCCACTAAGAGGAATGAGGACATGGAGGACATCGCTGCTCGCTGAATGTCCTCAATGGTGGTCCTCCATCTCAATGGTCTGTGTAGGTCTGCCAGTTCCTTCGTGTTGCTGTTGCGTGCCTGTTTCTATCCACTGCCGCCTACTGCATGCTTTGGTAGTCCCCGCATGACTGGTATGGTGTGTAGTGTGCCATTAAGACCATCCCATCCCACTTCCTGGAGCCCTCGAAGTGACCTCTCTGCAACTCATCCAGCTGCCAGAATTGCCTTGGAGCTCTTCTCTGAGGCATACCTCCCTTGCAAAGGATGCTACCAGCTCAGGCAACAGGACGACCTCCCGCTGGTCGCCAAACTGGACGTCTGGTCACCGCGATAGACGCTGACCACTGATGGAGGGCATGAAGAGCTAAAGGACGGCTGTGCATCATCGGAAGGGCTGTGGAGTGGGGACTGTAATACAGTAGCTGAACACAGGCGAACACCGTAGGAGTTAATTCATCACGCTGGGTATTAATTCAGCCACGTCCATGACTGTTCTCTGTCCAGTGAGCAGCGCTCCTCTATGGACGTTTATTTATCCACTGCTCCAGTAATTACTTCCCGGAAACGCTGCCAAAAGACCAACTTGGCCTGATGGCCATAATAACCTATATTTTCCGGCCACTTCTTCTATAGCGCGGTGAGAAATAGGTCAATAGAGAGATTATAGGGAACAAGGAAACTCAATATATATTCAAATACCAACAGCAATGCAATTTTGAAGTAGCCTACCAGCCCATTATCTTAGTATAATCTCATCAGGTTTTTGGTTATTGCTTTCATTTATTACTCGGCTGTCTCCCTCCATTCCGGGCGCAGGGAGTCATTTTATTTGCTGAGGACAACTCGGAGGCACTTAGCAGCAGCGTGGCTGGAGGGTGGCTTCCTCGCCTCGGCCTCTAATTGAAGGAGATGGCTAATGGCCGTGATTTTGTGCACGAGAGAGGAAATTTCATCTCGCAAACTAATCCATGACAAACTCTCGGCTTCAGGAAAGGGCCGCCTCACCAGGAGCGAGGCTGCGGCAGAGCTTTAGCGAGCGCTGAGATGGCAATGTGTGGCAGAGGAATGCTTATCTAATGGAGCCGGCGCTTAATGGTTTCAATTAATGAGGCGAGCGCAGGCGTGACAGGCGTCCCGTAGACGAGCCGTTTGCAGGCGTGTTATTGTGTTAAAATGTACACGGGTGACGCGTAACGGCTTGTGGGGGGTAGTGGGTAAACATGGCGCAGGCTGTAATCAGTCCTAGTGCTGCCTCTGAGTTGATGCTGCTTCTGACGATTGGCATGCAGGTGGACAGGCGCTGGAGGAGAAGGGGGAGGCAGGCAGGTGGTGCACGCTCAGCCTCTGGGCCAAGCTCAGCCTGCCTTAGCTCCAGCTCTAGCAGAGCTAAAGGCTCCCCTCCCCTTAACTCTGACTTACCTGAACCATCGCCAGCAATCTATTCAGCCCTCGTGTTTGTCATCCTGGTGAGCGCATCTGTAATGGACCAGTGGGTTGGTGTCTGGACTGGTGGGGTGGTCAGTCCACTGTTCAGCTTCTTTCAGACCTCCTTAGCGCCCAGGTGTCTTCTCACCGTGGAAGGATGGACAGGAACACCTGTGGATGTTCTCAGATGTGAAGCAGGAGCTCGATGTTCTCTGCTCACTTAAGCTGTTCTCACAGTAGAATTTTTGGAATTCTTGTTTGGGAAAGCAAACCCAAACGAGCCCAGAACCGGTCCTGGGTGCAGACTCAAGTATTTGGGACGAAGTGTAAAGGTCCTCTAAATGATGAACGCTTTGGGTGCTGGTTATCTGACCGGGACAGTGTTGGTAGGTCTATCATGTCTTCCAGGTGGTTGTTAGGAATTCCACTTCCTCTGTAGCTCCTAATCAGTTTTATTAAAGTGCTAATTTAGAAAGTTCCCCTCATTTTGACCTTTGCCCTCCTCATAGAGTCTCATCAAAATATCTCCTGAACACTGTTTTTTTAAATGGAAATGTGTTAAATGAGGGGTGGTCTCTGACTTTTGCACAATGGGGTGTTTTCCGGTTTAGTCATTTGTGGCACAGACAGTTCAGTGCTCAGTGAACCGTTTACAGTTCAGTGTTTATTTTCCATACGCCTCTAAAACTCTTCGTACAGCCGTACAGCTCTATAACCCTGACTGAACCTCTACAGGAAGAGGCTAGAAGCGCTAGCAGCTGTAGTGACCCCGGTAGCACCTGTAGTGACCCCGGCGTTCCTAATGATGTGCCGTGAGCTAATCGGTCCGTTCTGGAGTTCTGCCGTGTATGAAGGGTTAACACACAGAGAGCCGTAAAGCCTCCGTCAGAATGGCGCTCCGCGGCACGCTAGCGCTCGCACTTCATGGCTAAATCGATAGAGCAGTACTCAGCGCCCCTCCGTCCGCGCTCCCACCTGCTCGCTGCGGAAGCAGGAATTTGGTTGGTGTGTCTGCTCCATGTTCCTAATTAAAAGCGCCGTGGGCTTCACACCGGAACGCCGCTGACGATATTGATTGATGTGAGGTTTGCGGATCTCTAGGCTGCCATGTTGTGGGTGTTAGGGGCTCATTAGGGCACAGCCAAGCAGCCGCTGACCACAGAGCGGGTCAGGAAGATTAGCTAAATGGGCTCTGTGTCCACAGAGAAGGAGAGAGAGGGGGAGGGGGGTGGAGAGAGAGAGGGGGAGAGAGAGGCAAAAGAGGAAAGAGATGGATAGAGAATGAGAGAGAGAGAAACCATGTGAGTGAAGGGATGAGAGAGAGAATAGTCTGGGACAGATAAGGACAGGGAGGCGGAGAAAGAGAGAGAGATGGATAGATGAGTAAATGGGTGAGAGAGATATACAGAGAGGAAAACTGGGTAAAGGAAAAAGAAAACATGGAAAATGTGGAAGGAATGAAGGAAAAGAGGTGAGAAACGGAACAGAGAGAAGAAGGACTGGAAGAATAAGAGAGTGAGGAAACAGTGTGAGGCACTAGATGAGGAGAGGGAGAGAGAGAGAGATAAAAAACAACTGAGTGAAAGGATAGAAAGAGAAGAAAGAAGGAGTGTAGGAGTGATCAGAGAGAGAGAGAGAGAGAGAGAGAATGTAAATGGGTGAAAAAGAGAGAAGCAGTGTCGAAGGGAAAAGGAAAAGGGGATAGGGAAAAGGAAAGGGGGATAGAGAAAAGGAAAAGGGGATAGAGAAAAAGAAAAAGGGATAGAAACGCACAAGCAATAAAAGCAAGATGGATGGAAGTCTGAAAGAACAGTGTGTAAGAATGGGTAAAGAGAGGAAGAATAGGAAAGGAAAGAAGGATAGATGACTGAGAACAGAATGGATTAAAGAGAGAGAGATTAAATAGGTGCGGTGAGAGAGTGAGAAAGAGTGAGAGTATGAATGGGTAAACAAGAGAGAGAGACTGGAAGAGGAAATGAAAAGAGAGGGAAGGAAGAAAAGACGGGTATAGAATGATATATATATATATATATATATAGAGAGAGAGAGAGAGAGAGAGAGAGAGAGAGAGAGAGAGAGAGTAAAACAGTGTGACAGAGAGAGAGACAGAGACTCTGGCAGTGGGCGGATATGGGTCAAGCAGCGGGTCATTTAGGAGAAAATCTGCACAGACGTCTTCCACCTACTCCTCTTCCTCCTCCTCCTCCTCTTCCTCCTCCTCCTCTTCTTCCTGTCCCCCAGCCTGCCCTGATCAATCCCTGATTCCCTTTCATCCACTCGGAGCGCTCATTATCTTCAGCAGAGTTTATTACACTTACTCCGGCGGCCCGGACCCGCTCAGATAACCCCCGCCAGAAAGAGGAGTCAATTGAAAGTGTGAACTGTGGCAGAGCGAGAGAGCGAGAGAGCGAGAGAGGGGCAGGAAAAGCCCCGGAGATTCCGGCGAGCGGAGGCTTTTAATACGCCGCTCAATATTTTGACAAACAGATTTTCCCCTCAGAGCTCCATAAACGCAGGTGTTAGTGATATTAAAGCAGCGGGAGGCAATAACCCTGTCCTCAATTATTCATCCCCTGTTATACATACCGCAGCATAAACAACCCCACCACATCTCCAGCTCTCCCGCTCCCCGCTCCCCCCCGGCCTCTGCTCGGCCCTGCTCCAGCTCCACTCCTGCAGCGTAACTTACCGGCTCCACACAACAGCATGTGACGTCGGGAACGTGGAGCGCCGCATGCTCGTCTGCGGGAAAACAGAGAAGAAGAAAAAGAAGAGGAGGAGGAGGAAGAAGAAGAAGAAGAGGAGGAAGAAGAAGAATGCGCTGCGCTAAACGCTCGCCTCAAAATTCATAAAGCGCATTACAGAGCGAGATGGAGCGTGAAAGGATTCCATCCAGCGAGCGTGCACACAGGCTACGCTGGCTCAGAGCACACACACGGCCCTGGCTGCTGTTTCACTCCCTCATTTAATTGCACGTTTCCATGGTTACTGCCACATTGGAAAAAAAATGTCCCAAAAAAAAAAAACTAAAACAACCAACAACAACTGTAACTCCGAGATCTTACAGCGGCCCCAGAACGAGACAGGGCGCGCCGTTATTTATCTCGCAGTGCCAAAAGGCCAGCGAGCGGGCTGGAAACGGGAAAGTCGGAAGGCCCGGCGTCTCCGGGGGGAAGAAGAAAGGAAACTTTGCTCAGTCACCTAGGAGACCAGCTGTATTTTTAGTCGTATAGCCTCTGGTGTTGTGCAAACACGCTCCTTTCCTTTGTAGCGCATCTCTCCGTTCGGCGGGCGTTCAGAGGTGATTCCGGAAACGGAGGCCCTTCCCGCACCCAGCCGGTGGGCTTTGGTCAGGAGAACAGGGGCCGGGATGCTTCAGAGCCTTCATTTAACTGATGCAATTCCAGAGCGAGGTAGAGGCAACCTGCCTGCAATATGCTCCAGTTTTCCATCGGGCTGAGCCATTCGGAGCCCTTCGGAGCGCTCCCCTGAGTGCCGGGATGGCGGCGAGGAGGCTGTGTCACCCAGAAGCCGTAACTCCACATAAAGGGACCTGTGGAATTCCTACTTTAATAATTAACCCTACATGTATTCTAAACAGTGTGAGTTAGGTTAATCCACGGAACACCAAGTCCGTAATTTCCTTTACGACTGCTCACTGGGAAGTTCTGATCGGTGTGGGCTCATTCTATTTTTGGTAATTTTATTATGTTTTGTTTTGTCTTATTCTGACAATGTTTCCTGGTTATTCCAACGGGGGGACTCTTATTTTGAATATAAGCCCTGGTTTGGGAACAGGAAGTGGAAGTGTGGCAGCCATTTTTGGGGGGAGGATCAAGTTTGGAGAAGACAGGCCAGGTGGATTATTTTATTTGTCCTTAAGGGCTGGATTCTCCTTTAGCTAGGGAGATACCTCCAGGAACTAGATAAGCTCATTCCTGTTTTTATTAATTAATTAATTATTTATTTATTTATTTTGGCATCGCCGGGCCCTGTTTTGATTTTTGAGTATTTTTGAGAACATTGTTTTTTGGATTTCTTTGATTCGTTAAAGACTGTGTATGGGCTGTATCCCACCTACTAGACTTCCACCGCCAGTATTATACTCCACTGCTGCGGGTGTGTAGTCTGTTGTCTGGGAAACACTGAGTAAACTCTACCTGGTTTAAGCTCCGTGGTATTCCGGTGCTCACATTTTTTCTCACTAAATTAGTTTAGAATTTTTTAGTAACGGCTGAGTTGGGCAGTTTGTACAGTGTTATGGGGTTTGAACTTTAGAAAACATTAATTGATTAGAATCAACAAATGTTTAATAACTTCCAAAAGTTTGTGCTCTTTTCAGCCAAAAGGATAAAAAATGTAAAAAATAAAATGGAATCTGTGAAATGGAGGCTCCACAATGCACTGAATAATATCCTAAAGATTCCGAATCAGAAAGAATTGAATTCTGGTGAAATCTAAGATTTAGATGTCATTAAATAGTATTCAGTGAGAGTAAAATATGATTTCTAATGATGCATTCAGAAATGTATTGAATATAATGGAATTCTGGTGAAATTTTAGATTACATGGAGTCATTTCATTCAGACTCAATAATTAAACAATAATTAATAAATTAAGAATCAGAATAAAAAGTCACCTTAGTAAAATCAGAATTGTTTCCCAAAATAGAATCATTTCCCAAACAAAAGTGTTCAAATCCATTGGAGCCAGTACCGGTGAAATTTTAAATTTCATGATGTATTTGTTCTTTACCTAAAGAGAAATATTAAAATACAGCTCATTCATAGTGAATTTTATTTTAAAAAATGTTTAAATTTGTAACCAAATTTATCATTTTGAATCTGTGCTATTTGAGTTTTACTGATGCATTGAGTCCAGTTTCAAACATATGTCATCAAAAATGATAGAATCATAGTGAAATTTGAGATTTGCTGATGCACTTCTAAATTTCATAATTGAATAATTTGATTTTTCGGTTTTAACGATGAATGGAGCCATTTCTCAGAGACACACAAACAAATATATATCACTTACGCTGAATTTTAAATTAAGGAAGCACTGGACTGTTCCCTAAGGAATTCACTCAATAGGACTTTTTATGAAATTTGATATATTAGAATGTGCTGAATAATACAGTGACGTGGTGTTAAGGACAGTCGTGGTAACGGTCTGTGTGCATGTAGTCCTGCGTGGTGCAGCCGTCTGCTGATGGTGCTGCACTAACAGGAGGACTCATGGAGGACACCACTGCTCGCTGGAGGTCTGTAACGGTGGTACAGCCGAGTGTGAAACATAGATCATTAGCATGTCTCACCACGTCCAATCTACACACTGGATTTTATTGGTGTGGCTTGACCCGTTCTGGGTGCAGCTGTCGGTGCAGATATTCCTTTGGTGATAAGTGTTTATTCGGAGGACGTGAAATGATCTCTCCAGTAAAGCGAGGCAGAAGGACCGTCTTCCTCTACGGGTTACTAATGACTGGCTGGAGACGCAGTAGTAAGTTCAGACACTGAGGTGATGGGAAAGAGCCTGGCTGGGTCCTGTGTTGAAACAACATGTCTCGATCCAGCTTCGGCCCTTCGAGGGGTGGGGGTGGTGGGGGTGTGCTCATGCGACAACACAAACTGCAGCTGGCTGAGGGATGGACATGCTGACTACAGAGTAAAGCACACACGGACGCACCTGAGCGCTCGGCCTGCCGGTTTAGTCCTGTAGTCCAGCGAGGAGGCTCCTCTTAGCATAATGTCAGAGACAATACCCCTGTCACCAAGACACCATCTGCCACTTACCTAGCCGCATTCTGCAAGGGCACGCGCTCATGCAGATGAGACATGCACTGGAACACAGAGAGAAGCAGAGCACAAGCAGTTCGTCTCCGGTGCTGCATGGGCCTGTCAGGACACATCATTTTCCACAAGAAACCCGTCTCTGCTGCACTGGACGAAGGCTGGTCCCTCTAAACCAGGCCTGGTGGACATCTGTATCCCGAATCCACATCTAGAGTTCAGATTTCCAGATTGTAGGGCACAGGCTACACCTACATTCAGACTGTGTTAGATGAAGACAGCTTTCTGAAGTAATCCCAAGCCTGTATGGCTACACTTAACACAGCAGCAGGGCTCTTTCTGATGCAGTGCTGTATGAGCGCACTGGTTTCCTGCCTTGCCCTACACGGACTGAGATTTCTCCGGATTTCCGGAAGCTATGCACGGTAGTATTTAGGGTAGATATGAAACACCTAAATTCCTAAAAGTCTTGTGTTGGGAACGTTTGACAATTCTCTCACAAAGTGTTGAGAAACTACTTTCTCTGCCCCTAGAGACTGAGACTGGAATGCTGATTTAGACTGATATGATCAATATTTATTGAGCTACACATACAGAAGTCTGTCTCTCAGTATGGCGTCGGGCCGCCGTGTTCGCTAACCCAACACGCCAGACGTCTCGGTATGGAGCTGTAGAGGTTCCTGATGGAGTCCTGTAATAATCCATCCCATGCAGCTTGAACATCCTCACACAGTTCCTGCAGATGGTGCGGTAGGGGTGGAGGTGGAGGGACACCAGGCTTTCTGGATGATCTTGATCTTGGTGCTGACCACGGTGCCTCCACACACGGATTCGTTGGGCGTCTCCACCAAGACTAAAGCAGGACTCGTCACTAAAGATGACCCGCTGCCATTCTGAGTCACTCCATGACAGTCTGGTACGACACCACTGCAGTCTTTGGTGACGGTGACGTGGTGTTAAGGACAGTCGTGGTAACGGTCTGTGTACATGTAGTCCTGCGTGGTGCAGCCGTCTGCCGATGGTGCTGCACTAACAGGATGACCCATGGAGGACACCACTCTTTGCTGGAGGTCTGTAGTGGTGGTGTTGGGTCAGTCAGGTACAGAGATAAGACCCGTCCATGTTTATGTCACAAGTGCAGTCGAGCGTGGAATGTCTTGCGATGTCTAACCTGCTGAGTAAAATAAAATGAACCTGCTACCACACCCACCAACACTCAGCTATATCAGACACTGTTCCTGAACGACACGGAAAGAAAACGCGCTACTTTCTATTTCACGGCCCAACTGTTTATTAAAAGGCGTACTGAGCATGTTTCTCACTCAAGCAAGGGTTAAACCCCGAGCAGATACGCCTCGTAGGTGGAGAAGGGAAGCTACACCGCAGAGCTAGGCAGCACGGTTCACAATGCTTCGCCAAGGTCAAACCTGGAGTCTCTAACTCAATAATCTGTTGGCTGAGATATAATCAGAGAGAGACAAGTAGTTGTTAGAGGTCCCAGCGCGCTGGAGAGAATGAGTCAATCCATCCAGTGACAGTACAATTCCACAAGCCCCGATCAGGTTCTCCGCCAAGCCCGGATGACAGACACCTCCCCGTGATTGGCCATTGAGCAAGATAGGTCGCCAGAGGCTCGGGCACACCGAGAAATAAGTGCAATAAAGTATTTCTGAGATGAAGTTTCTCGCAAAGCCGTGCTGGATCTTAAAGAGAGAAATCACACCTGGGTGACCCCCATCAGCTGGCCTTCAGGGGTGGGGGTGGGTAGGTGAAGGGGGGGGGGGGCATTTATTCTGGAGATTACATCTGAACTATAAGGATAATAGGATCATCTAACCAGTAGAACCGTAAGGACAGAAACACCAGCCTATTTCCCTCCACCTTTCTGACCTGCGGGGCATAAAGCAAACCTACTCTGATCAATGAATCGGGTTCTAATATTTCCACATTTCCTTCCTGTGGGTCTATTTTCAGCAGGCCATGTGTACGTTTCCTGGATGTAATGAATAGTGCGGGATGCAGACGGCATGACATTTTTCCCGTTGGAGCTACGTTGTTGATTAATCGCTAATGGAACACGGATGCCACAGAGCCTGGGATATGCAAATGAGCCCTGTAAATCATAAAACTGTCTATTTCCTGCTGACCAATCACCAACTTCTGGTAAGTCGTCTGTGGGCATTCTGACACATGTATGGGCTTACCTGATCCAATAACTTCACCCCCCTTCATATTCCTCAGTGGTCTGGTCCTCTGCTTACTAAGCCTGTACCACTGACATACATGCACAGGTTCTGCGTGGGGTTCAGCCAGGCACATCAACAGCACTGCCATTATGCGGTTGGTCAGCATCGCTGCCCAGTGTCCTAAATGTAAACATGACCGTGTGGTTGGTGAAACACAGAGGACTGGTTGGTGCAAGGGTTTAGATCTGGTTTTATAAGCATCTTGAAAACCAGACTGAAACGCACCTAATAGCATGTACTGCTCCACCAGCACCAGTACCAGCTGGGACTGGATCGGGCATGGACTGGACAGGGTTCTGGATGTACTCACATCAGTGTTCAGACACTCTTACATCAAAGAACTGGTCAGTTGGGCCAGATTTGGCAGATGTGGAGGGACACCGGGCCTTGTGTGTGACGACAAAACGTTCATCTTGGTGCTGACCACGGTGCCTCCACACACGGATTCGTTGGGCGTCTCCACCAAGACTAAAGCGGGACTCGTCACTGAAGATGACCCGCTGCCATTCTGAGTCACTCCATGACAGTCTGGTACGACACCACTGCAGTCTTTGGTGACGGTGACGTGGTGTTAGGGACAGTCGTGGTAACGGTCTGTGGTTCACAGTGGTGGTGATGGGAACCAGACGTTTATCTCCAGTAGAAATCTCAATGAACCACTTCAAATTTAGTTCTCACATCAAACCATCCCATACTAGACCACTCAAAATGAGTGTGTTACCATGGCAACCACCGAATTATCTCAAAATCTTTAACATTTTGAACAAGAACTAGTACATCGTCACTGTCCAAATAAAAACAAGCATCTCCAAAAAGGTGAAATACCAGGAGAGGCCAAAACCCTTCTGTTCAATTTTAATGTAAGTCAATGGAACCAGACGTCTTTCCAAGCGTTTCGGTTGGTCCCTTCATCGTGAAAATCTCACACAGTGTAAACGGCAGCTGCTGTTTTCAAATGATGCACAAAAGTCAAAATGGATAAAAATGGAGATACATAATTTCACTGGATGATGATATATATATATATATATAACCTGGCATGTGCTCCCTTCTCAGTGACATGAATGTCCACCATTCGTCAGAAGCAGAAAGTACAGATCCCCAGGCGTGGGGCTGTTTCGCGCTCTAGCAGCCTAAGTGCTCTTATTTGGCACGATCAAGGTCACCCTTTTCTATTTATTCAGCATTACAAGACCATTGTCGCAACAGCCCCTCTCCTTGTCCAACTCCCGACAGATGTAAAATGACCCTGACGACCATGGCCGATAGGAGCGGCACAGAGGGCCAGAATTGCCTTGTTGACTTGGGCTTTGGAAGTCCTTAAATTGCAACGGACAGGTTGAACATCAGTCCTTGCTGGACACAATTAGCCACGGAGACGCTGCTGTAGAGCCCCAGAACAACCAAAATGTCCTTCAGAGTGGTGGGGTTGGCGGAGGGGGAGGGCATATCAGGTGCGCCTGTAGGGCTCTGATAAGGCCAATAAAGTCAGCGTGGAAAAAGCACTCCATTCATCCTCAGTAGACTCCGAACGAGCCTTTATCACTGCCTTTAGCGGCCCTCCGCTCTGTCAATATTCTCCCGACACCGCCGCTGTTTGGCCATATAAAACAAATGATTGGCATCAAAGGCAAACGGCAGTCGGAATGGAGCGAGTCAAAGTGAGCGCCGTGGTTAGATGGCGCGCAAACAGGCAATGGATCTTTGTCGGCCGAGGAGACGGGGAGACAGAGGGAGGAGGAAAAGAGGAGAGGGGGAAGAGAAAAGGTATGGACAATGAAAGTGGGGGTGGGGGGGAGTGAGAGAGCGAGAGATGTAGAAAGAGGGAAATGGAGAGAGGGAGAGACTGATTCTTACCGGGAGAATACTGATGAGTGGAGTGAGCCAGCTGAGATGTGATGTCACTGCAGACTGAAAGCCTCCACAGGCGGCTGAAAATGACAACAGAAACCCGACGGCTAGCCCTGTCTCCGGGCTTAACTGTCTGCCGCAGCTTACCTCTCCCGGCGCATTAGCATATCAACAAAGAGGAGTCAACACACAGCCGAGAGCCGCATAAACGTCTTAACTTCTGGGACGGAGCTGTCAGGAAAGGATGCAGAGCTAGGCTAATTTCAGTGCATCTCCGGAAACCAGAGAGATTCCGGTGATATCGCCGTGGATGCCTGCCAACAGTAAACCCCACAGTTTTCCATATGGATGTGGCCAAAAGTATGTGGACACCCCTCATAATCATTGAGCTTGACGCTCCTACTGCTAACTGGCATGTACAATCAGCACCTAGCCTTGTAGTCTCCACTGACCAACACTGCCCATCAAATTGATCGTACTTACGCCCCAGGCACTGTGAAAAGGAGTCTAGGTGCAGCTGGGACCGGCGCAGCATAGAAACGATGGCCTGTCCTCTACAGCGTTCCACACTGCTTCTAAACGCAACACGGGAACAGGAACTCTGTTTTGGCAGCTTCCCGAAATGGGTGTTCATGGTCGAGCGGCTGCACACAAGCCTTTTGCGATGCCAAGTGTCGACTGGAGTGGTGTAAAAAGCTGCCTCAACTCTGGAGCAGTGGGAACAGGTTCTCTGGAGTGATGAATCCCACTTCTGGCAGTCTGATCGAGGAATCCGGGTTTGGTAGAACACATAGCAAGTTTGGTGGAGGAGGTATAATGGTATGGTGGGGGTTCCAGGGTTTGGATGCCTTCCTAGGGAAGGGAAGCAGTTTGGGGAAGATCCATTGGTGTTCCAGCACCCCCGGGCTTAAGGCGAGACATGGTCTGCTGTGCAGGAGCCTCAGTGTCCAAACACTTTCGAGATGAAATGGAACAGCGACTACAAGGCAGGCCTTCTCAGACATCAGTTCCTGACTGAATAGGCACAGACAAGGTTGTGGAAGGTCTTCACAGAGGCTGTTGTAGGTGCAACTCCATGGTTAATGTCCAGCCTGTTCATACAGGTGTGACAGACAGGTGTCCACATACTTTTGGCCGCATAGTACGTGTCTTGTTAGACCAGGATTTCAAAGCGGCTGGTATTAAAAAGAGGTAAAAACAGATCATGACATTTTAACCATATCACAGGAGGAGAAAGCAATCAAAATCGGAATATTAGATTCATTCTTTGTCCACCACAACAGCTCGCTGGCTCAGTCATGCGAGGCATGAAATTAATAACATTCAAATCAGTGGGCAAAAGGGAAATGCATTTCTCTAGATGCTCCCTCTCCACCCCAGCCCCCCTCCCCCACCTCCTCCTTCCTCCAGGCACTTCTCTCCAAGACTATCGTTCACAGTGAGAGCTAACAAATGCCTTAATGGCCTGGCAGGAACGCATTAAATGAGAATTTGTTTGCGCACTTCCACCTCCATCGGCTAGCCATCGACGGCATGCCAAGTACGCAATCGCTTCCCTGCAAAACTTCCAATTTCATATTTGACCCCCATTTGAAAACCATGGCCGGTCACCTTGGGCAAAAAAGAAACTGTATTAAATCGCCTTAGCTGGAGCGCCGGACGCAGATCCATCACCTTATTGAACGCTGCCGTACGCTGCATACATTACGGACCCGCCAACAATGTGGCTCCCTTCGGCCTTTTATTGCGCAGACAGTCTACAACAAAGATGCTGATGTGAAAGAGGGCGAGGGTCCGTGAGAACGCCAGTGGGAAAGATGCTCTCGCCTGCCTTCGGAGCGCCATAACGGCAGGGCAAAGCTGGGAGGAGCCTCGGCATTCCTCCTTCCGAGCCACAGTCCAGACAGGAGAGCCTGCGGTGTAGAAAAAACAAAAACACATACATACAGATCAGTCCCCTGACTGAGATGACCAAGAGCATGCAGATGAGATGATTGGCATCTATAATGTATGACATCCTCCAGAGCCTGGCCCGAGTTCATCCTGTTTCCACTGGATGGCAGTATCGGTTCAATGAATGGTGAACAGATGGCTCCACAATCAATCTGGACCTCATGTCACCACTTAGTGCAGCCTAATTTCTCTGGCACTACATCCCGATGAAACTGGGAGGGTGTAGTCGAGGGTGTAGGATCTCACGGTTTAAGATGGCCCTCTTACGTCTCTCAGCATCTGAACTTCAGGTTCGCGGCTGCACCCGCGTGGCTCCAGTCTCTACCTCTTCGTAAGCCATACAGCAGTCGGGAGATATCTACATTAGAGTCCTGCAGGACAGAGGACAAGGAGTCATGACACTGCCAGGCGCTTTCCCTTCCTCTCAGGAGACGCACTTGCAGAGCCACACCTCCAAAGCTCAGTCACAGACGTTGGTTTAGCAGTTTCTGCTTCTCAACATTCAAACACATTCGGTGGTGTTAAGGTCTGGTGGACTCTGGGGTGGTCAGACTATTGTTCTGAGAACCCCAGCAGCTTCTTAGTTAGATTTATGTTAGGGATATATATGTATATATACACACTCATCCTCAGATACATAGATAGCTGTACCCAGAAGGGATCACCTGACAGGAACGGAGCTTGGTGGGTTGGTTTGATATTGTGAGACATGCTAAAGATCCCGAGACATCAGCAAGAATGGTCCTGATCTCTGCACCTGACTGACCCGACAGCATCAACAGTGGACATCCAGCGAGCAGCGGTGTCCTCCATGAGTCGGCTGCACCACCCAGAACTACATGCACACAGACCGTTACCACGACTGTCCTTAACACCACGTCACCGTCACCAAACACTGCAGTGGTGTCGTACCAGACTGTCATGGAGTGACTCAGAATGGCAGCGGGTCATCTTCAGTAACGAGTCCCGCTTTAGTCTTGGTGGAGACGCCCAACGAACCCGTGTGTGGAGGCACCGTGGTCAGCACCAAGATGAACGGTCTGTAGCCACACGTCCAGAAGGCCTGGTGTCCCTCCACCTCCACCCCTACCGCACCATCTGCAGGAACTGTGTGAGGATGTTCAAGCTGCATGGGATGGATTATCACAGGACTCCATCAGGAACCTCTACAGCTCCATACCGAGACGTCTGGCGTGTTGGGTTAGCGAACACGGCGGCCCGACGCCATACTGAGAGACAGACTTCTGTATGTGTAGCTCAGTAAATATTGATCATATCAGTCTAAACTTATCATCAGTTATTGATCCTGGTCACCTTTATCTTCCTTCCCAACACACCCGCACTCCCACACCTCCTCCTGGGAGCAGCTGTTCTTTAGATGTGTGTGTGTGTGTGTGTGGGAATACAAAAAGAGTACACACACACACACACATGTACACACTGTGAACATTGTTACACTGTCACTGCTCATCTCTGGGCTGAATTGTTCTCCATGGCAATCGTGAACTGCGCTGAGTGGCTTCCCACCCGCTGCTAGAGCTGAACAGCTATGAGCTAATTATTTTTACAGGATGCTTAAGCAATCCATCTGCTGACTGTAGTGACTTGCTGAACTTTTAACTCCCCTGTGAAAAAAAGCCATTACACAGACCACAGGCGTCCCAGCCGTGCTTTCGGTGCCTTGCCTGGGGAAGCCGTGTGAACACACACGCTCAGACACACACACACACACACACACACACACACACACCCCTAGCAACCAAGCAGCACCCCCACCCAACCTCAGCAGGTCCAGCCAGGAGGGACGAGTACAAGTCAGTCAAGCCCAACACTCTTACAGTGAAGTGCAACATGAAATCACAAGATCAATTTAGTACACCTGCAGATTCAGCTACTTCCTTCAAACTGTGGTCTTTGGCCACGCCCACATGCAGTCCCTCCTTTTAGCCAATCATTAACATCTGCTCTGGAGCCATTTTCCACACATGGAACGAGACACTCCCTGCACCGTAGCACCTCTTCCCAATCTATGGATCCCGTCACTCACACCCCACAGGGGTTTATATCATCCTCGTGCAGCACCCTCTGCTGGAGCCTGAAGGTACTACCGCCTGAAACACATAAGGTGATTCAGATTTTTTGTCTGGTGAGCTTACAGTCTCAATAATAAACTCAATAATATAAATATATAGGAGGTGTACCTGACATGACATCGGGTATACCTCGCACCAGCCCAACACACACACTAACACACCACAGTGTGTTTACAGGGGAAAATAGCACACTGAACATTTGAATGTGATTTTACTGAACAGTATAACTATGGCCTATAATCAATTCTAAATCTCTAAAATAACTCTATCCCCACCTTCCAGTCGATACTTTTTAAAAAGACCCGTACAGTCGAGGGTTAAATGAAGATCACAAGTGCAATTGGGGAAGCGGGCAGCTGCCACATGGAGTTACCGTTTATGAGGTCAGTGCCATTCCTCTGCTTCTGTCCTCGGAGCTATTTTGAAGCAGCCTGACCTATTTCCTTCTGCCAGCCGGCACTAGACCTCGGCCTGACGCAGGGCCATCTCCAGGCCAAGCGGCCGCGTCGCCTTGCACTCGGAAATACCTGTTGACAAGCCCAAAACAACCCAGCAGCTTGGGTCCAGGAAAGTCTTCAGCGAATTGGAATGCTGTTCCACAGCTGCACGATGTAGTCCCTGATAATCGCTGACCCCTGCTGAACTGATATCCTTATCCAAAGGGTTCCCAACCGCTTGTATGCTCTGTTGGCCCACTCGACTGACCAGAGGAGCTTTCACAGCCTGCAGGAAGTAGCATTCGGCCCAGTCACTTCAAATGCCCAGCAACGTTGGACATGCACTTTGGTCAGACCCCTGGACCACTGACACCAAGCCGTTCATCAGTGCTGACCATGGTGCCTGCACACATGGACTCGTTGGTCGTCTCCACCGATGAGAAGACCCACTGGCGTTCTGAGTCAGGCTGGCACGACACCATGGTGTTAAGGACAGTCGTCATAGTCTGTGTGCAGGTAGTCCTGCATGGCTGTTGGGTCGGTCAGGTACAGCGATAAGCCCTGTCCTCATGCTTAAGCTTATGTCACATGCTTGGCAAGCATGAAACCTGAATCGTTGGCATGTCTCCTGATGTCAGACCTACCCACCACGTCTCATTCCAGTGGGTTGATTCCTTCTGGGTGTAGCTACCTGTTCAACTATGCCTTTGACGATGAGTGTCTCATTTTTGTTGGTGTGTGGTAGTAACGCTAGCCTCGTAGCTTGTGTTCTAAACTAAAAACACTGACTCCAAACATCTGCATCTAGAGGAAGCGTAAAACTGTGTAAACAACATTCGGAGCTGTACCATTTCATTAGGCGAAGGCGGTGCAATGCATCCAACAATCTAAAAATTGACAGAAGCTGTCATTTCTGCTTGTAGTATCTCGCCTTAAATCACCCCACCATCGGAGATCTGAGTGCACATTTCCCTTTGCAGTGTACGCCAGACAAAAACACAGCTCTCTGCCAACGCAAGTCAGACTTCACAGGCACTCTCATGACTCAGTGGGTTGTGGTATGGAGTAAATCTCAAAACAAAAAAAATCCTTTACATCATCCAGCTTGCTCCGAGCCTAGACAGATTTCCCTCCCCTACACACAAGCAGCAGAAACAGCAGGGTGCGACGTGAGTCAAAGAGAAGCGCTAACAGTTTAGCAGGGGATGCGAGCGCCTCTCAGAAAAGCCAAGCACTGGATCACGCAACACAACAGCGAGGCAGCGTGATTTCAACAGAACAGCATGAAAACACGCTCAGGCAGCCTCTAAACCCAATGCCCCAGTCGACAGCAAAACAAACCCTATCTTAATCCGCCCTCTCCCAGTGAAAACTCTCCTTTTGGAGCTGCTCGAAAGCTGCAGGCTGAGTCTACAAGCGCCAGGAATGTCTGACTCATCCACCTGACTGTAATCTGCGCTGATGCACAGCCACCAATGTTGCCTTCTGCTAAACAAACAAGCCTCACTTACAGTACCACTCGTCCACCCGGCGGCCCACCACCAGCACGCCTCTGATAAAGCTGAGGAGAGCAGGGCTAACAAACGCGCCCTACAGGATTCAGTCATTTCTACTGTAGCCAATTCTGGCAAAACATCTACAGCAGGCAAACTACACCATCTCAAACAGCTTGCGTGGCACAGCTACAGCAATATCACTGTATCCATATTACAATAAAGGCTTCGCTGTAAACCTGGCATCGAAACAGTCACTCTATACCTGCAGCACTCTACAGGTGCTCCTCCCCTAATCATGGACAGCTCATGCTGGCTTGGGAGGAGCTCCAGCAGCATAACTGGGTTCCCCAGTCAGTGTGTGTGGGACCTTTCCTAGGCCTGGCACCACAGTGGTGGAGAATGTGGGCACTGCCCCCTAGCAGTTGAGTCTTCAGTTACATTTACGGCATTTCGCTGATGCTCTTATCCAGAGCGACTTACAAGGTTGATCATGTTACAGGTTGGCCAATGTAGTGTAAGGAGCCTTGCCCATGTGGGACGGTGGCCTCCTGGTGGGTAGTGGTGTTATCCGCTACACCACACCAACCACAGAGTTGCTCCGGAGACCATACACAAGCAGCTACCAGTGTTCATAGCCCCTGTAGGTGTTTTGAAGACCAGGCCAGAGCTGCTACCAGGGTCAACAGCACAGCAGGGGTGCTCCATGGAGCGCTGCTGGAGCAGACTGTACCTGTGCTGAACTCCTCACAGCAGCCTCCTCTACCTCCCCCCACCTCCTTGTCAGCACACGTGTGTTGTGTCCACTCTTCACCTTCATTCCAGCTTGCATCCTTTCCAGGAGACTCACTTTCTGTTCTCCAAGAGACACGCCTCCAAAGTTCAGTCTTAGAAGAAGACTCCCCGGCGCTTCTTCTCACCATCCTAAATAACCCGAAACTCATTCAGTGGTGAAGTTGAGGTTCTGGACTCTGGGGTGGTCAGTTCATTGTTCTGAGAACACCAGCAGTCTCCTTTTCTCAGTGAGGAGCTTCTTGAACAGCTACACCTCCTTCCAGACCTCCATAGTGTTGAGGAGTCTCCTCACAGTGGCAGAAGGATGGACAGGAACCCCTGTGGAGGTTCTCAGGTCTGAATGAGGAGCAGGGTTGATGTTCTCCTCTCTCTCAGAGACAAAAGTGCAGCTTATCTTATAGGGACAGTGTTGGTGGGTCTACCAGGTGTTTCAGGTAGTTACTAGGAATTCCATTTTCTTCTTTTACTCCCATATTTGGACTCCCTTTGGAGGTTTGGAAGCTGCTGCTGCCTTATTGTCCTCTTCCTTATGTAGGCGAATAGTCCTGTATGTAATCTCATTAGAAACACCTCCTTAAATACGAATGACGGGATGTCAGTGTTGGCTGGAAACGGTCTCTGATTTGTGAGCAGTGCTGTCCACACTGTAAAACCCAGAACCCAATTCAGCCTGCACGCTTTCCTCACTCGCCCTCTTCTCCACAGGCTGGTTTAATTCTTTTCCCTTTTCTCAACCAGAATAAACTGACAGGACAAAACATTTAGCTTGACATTACGGAGCAGCCATGGCTGCCAGCCTTCAAAGCGCTGATCAAGAAGCTCTGGGTGACAGAAGAACCATGAGGCGATTCTCGAGGGTCAGCGGCTCTCAAAGTTTCAAACAAGCCGGCCTCTTCGAGCAGTTAATCTAAAGGCCCCTCATTGGAGGAACTCTCCCGCCGCTTCACAGGCTTCCGATACTCTAAACGCACCCTGTGTGGAAGACCGAACGGGCGGTCGTCCATCACCCGGCCACCCGCACCCTCAGGAGCCTGCCTGGGAATGCCAACTTTAGCCTTGCCGCCCAGCTGGTGTGCGGCGGTCCTGCAGCGATTACGCTCCGAGACTCCGGTGCTCGTAAATATGGTCTGCCAACCAGCGAAAATGGCAGCGTGAAAGGCGGCGGGCTCAGGGGAGACGTTTAGTGCGCTAACGGAACTCATGAGCACACGCAGATTAGACTGCTGGCTCTTTATGCAGCCGCTGATGTGCCACTTAATAGAGGCATGTTATGAAACTCATCACCTTTTCATAGCACAGCTGTAATAAACACAGCTGGATACTCCAAATCCAAACATTACATTTCATACTGTGTACAAAGTGCAAGATGTTCTGGGGAATATAAACCATATCATTATAAACACACGCTGCCGGCTGGATAGTTCTGGTTGGTGGATTCTCAGTCCAGCAGTGACACTGAGGTGTCCAGCAGCACTGCTGTGTCTGATCCACTCACACCAGCACCACCCACACTAACACACCACCACCACGTCAGTGTCACTGCAGTGCTGAGAATGATCCACCACCCACATCATACCTGCTCTGTGGTGGTCCTGTGGGGGTCCTGACCATTGAAGAACAGGGTAATACAGTACACAGAGAAACAGATGGACTACAGTCTGGACCTGTACACCTACAGAGTGTCCTGTATGGTCAGTGGAGCTGATAAGGCGGACCGTAGATACATGGAGGTGGTTTTAGTGTTAAGGTTGGAGGGTATGGAGGTATATTGGAGCCCAAACATGATATCATTGGTTTTCCTTCCTGCTGGTGAATGGTTCACATCATCAAAACAACCAGAAGGCCTTTGTTTATACAGGTGGGCCAATAATTAATAATCAAAATAGGACAATGACCTTATCTTTTGAAGGATACGATATGATGAAACCTGCTAGAGATGAAGATGAAATCACAAGGTTAGAAAAAGGTCAGTATTGATTTCAGGGTGGCTTTAAAAGCGAGTCAGGCAGGTTAACGACACCTGCGAGGCACCGGATTCTTAACTGACACGAGGGCCATCACACGTCCGTCAACACGATTTACGGGCATCTTAAATATGCCTGACGTCCCTGAGCCCCGTGTCAACCAAATCAACAAATCATCATTTAAAACGCATCTAGAACGACTGGGTGGACACGGACCCCTCCATCTGGCAATAACTCACCAAGCTCACGGTGGTCCACCAAGCTCTACAGGACAGACTTCCAGGGCTTTCTGATCATCTTACTGAGGAACACAACATTCCTACATGTCCTATTCCCGAGACGACAGTTCTCAGGGCTGCACATCTGGACTGTCCCACGAAATCCCTAGGTTCGACTCCTCTCGGAAATCTGTGGGTCCATCTGGAACAACCCGTAAACGCCAGGGGAAGGCATCTACCAAAACCGGACCCACTAACCAGTTCTCTGATGTAGGAGTGTGTGAACACTGATGTGGCTACATCCAGAACCTCGTCCAGTACATGCCCAATCCTGTCCCAGCTGCTACAGACACCGAGATGTCTGAAATCAGTGCTCCACCAGAGGGCAGTGTAGAGTCTAAGTGAGAGAGAAAGACTACTGCAGCTGGGTAAAGGCGGCCACGCATGAAGCTCAAGTTTAGAGACTGCTCCTCATAACAGGTTCTCCTTATTGCAGGTTCTCCTCATAGCAGGTTCTCCTTATTGCAGGTTCTTCTCATAGCAGGTTCTCCTTATTGCAGGTTCTCCTTATTGCAGGTTCTCCTCATAGCAGGTTCTCCTTATTGCAGGTTCTTCTTCTGTGTATCTTAAAGCTTTACTGTAGAATAAAAATGAAGACACCAAACTATAAACTAGCCCTCATGGAATTATCCAGTCCACCTTAAACCCCTCCAGAGTGAAATTATCCAGTCCACCTTAACCCCCTCCAGAATGGAGGCAGAGACATCACCTGGACTAGACATCTTGTCCTTGATTGGGATTTTGAATAGAAATGAACAGACATGGCACTGTATACAACACCAACACTGGCACCGTCCTTTGTATTAGTTCTCACCTAGCACTTCCTGAAATCTACACCACGGCAGTGATCTCCTCAAGCCAGCGTGTGTCCCTGGCACTGAATGTAGTACACAGACACATTGCTGTAAGGCGATCCCTATTGAGACACCGGTACGTTTCTGGAGCAGATGGTGGGGAAGTTGTAATAAAGCAGCTGAAGAGTAAAAGGAAGCTGAATAAAACAATCTGGCCCGGCACAAGCAGACAGCAGAAAAATTTGTCCACCGCAGGAAACCCCTGATTTTGTCATTCTAGCTGCAGGCGAGGCACAAAAGATTCATTGTCGGCAGCAAAGTTCTGCGGCGGCGGAGGAGAAATCCAATTACACTCCACGCAGTGTCGGACTCGACCCCTCCTGGCCAATCTGCCGGATGATAAGGAATGACAGCCCCGCCAACAGCACAATCCTGCTCCAAGCAAACAACTACTACTGATCGACCCAACTTATCTCCAATTAACAGCCAGGCTGAACCCAGGCAGGGGACCTATGAACCTGTCACCAATTAGCCGGGGCCGGCGGACGCTGAGGGCACTTTCAAAGCAGTTGTTTGGAGATACGGCAGCTAGGCCTGCGCAGAATAGAACATATGGTCTCCATATTGCTAGACATTGTGATTATGACTTCTAGCCATATACCACATACTGAAATCCGTTGGGGTAGCAGAGTTAACTAGCGCTGCTAAGCAGACCGCCTTGAATTCTTCCGTGCTTTTGGAATCCTGTGTCTTCTATGCCGGCCCGCAGCGACGTCCTTAGGTGCAAGCGGAACTGGGAGGGCTCAGAGTTGTTCAAGGAGTCAGGTGGGCCTGCTGCGACATGCTCAGAGACAGGCAAAAATATGGGTAATATGTGCAGGGTGAGACAGCGATGTCCACGGGCGTGGCCTGAACGGGGCCGCACTGCAGAGGAAGGGAGCGGAACTGCGAAGGCTCGTCGGACGGGAGCGGAAAGGAGCGGAACTGTGAAAGGTCGTAGGTGCCCTCTGGAACACTGGGTGGGGCTGTGAGGACAGACGCCATCTCTCCACAGTACTGTGTGTCATAGCACCTGCTGTTCGAAGGCAGGCGGGCTGCATCGTGCTTAGAGGCAGGGCAGGGAGGCAGTAAGCGACAGTAACGCATTAGTAACTTCATATAGTGTATATGCACTGCATATACAGTCTCTTTAACATATAGGATGTATGGCAATGCATCAAGCTGCGTATCAGATTGACCTCAGTGATAGAGATGAGCATCCCTAACGTAGACAGACACATGTAAAGCCATGTTTCTTGACATAACAAGTGTGGTCTGCGAGGACGGGGAAATGAATGATGCATGAGAAACCTCAGAAACGAACAGACTGTTTTATACCATGACATAAACCCTTTAAATAATTAATAACCAGCTACATTATTAATCACCAGTGAACAAATATCCCGCAGCTTCCATCAAAATGAGGTTCCAACTAAAGGGTCTCATACAGCAACTGGAATAACAGGAATAGAAGACTGAACTTTGGAGCTGTGGTTCTATAAGGAGCTGTAGAGGGTCTCTTGAAAAGAATGGAAGCTGCTATAAAGGCCAGGGGTCACCATGACTACGACATGGCACAACTCAACACAACACAACACAACACAACACAACACAGCACAGCACAGCACAGCACAACACAACACAACACAACACAACACAACACAACACAACACAACACAACACAACACAACACAACACAACACAACACAGCACAGCACAGCACAGCACAGCACAGCACAGCACAACACAACACAACACAGCACAGCACAACACAACACAACACAACACGGCATTTTTCTTTGCTATCAACTCCTGAACACCACCCCCACACCATAATCCCCCCTCCACCAAACTTTACACTCGGCACAGTGCAGTCAGACCAGTACCGTTCTCCTGGTACCGCCAAACCCAGACTCGTCCATCAGACTGCCAGACGGAGAAGCGTGATTGGTCACTCCAGAGAACACGCCTCCACTGCTCTAGAGTCCAGGGGCGGAGCTTTACACCACTGCGTTCCACGCTCTGCACTGCGCTTGGTGATGTGAGGCTGGGATGCAGCTGCTCGCCATGGAAACCCATTCCATGAAGCTCTACACACTGTTCCTGAGCTGATCTGAAGGACACATGAAGGTTGGAGGTCTGTAGTGATGTAGAAAGTTGGTGACCTCTGTCATTTTCACTTGGTGGCTGAGCTGCTGTCATTCCCAATCACTGCCACTGTGTTCTAATCCCACTGACAGTGGACTGTGGAATATTTAGTAGGAGGGAATTACAGGACTGGATCCTATCACGGTACCACGCTGGAGTTCACTGAGGTCCTGAGAGCGACCCGTTCTCTCACTAACGTCTGTAGGAGCAGTCTGCATGTCTAGGTGCTTGGTTTATACACCTGTGGGCATGGAAGTGATGGGAACACCTGGATTCACTGATTTGGATGGGGGAGTGAATACGTTTGGCAACACGGTGTATGTATGGAATGTTGATGATGGGAAAAAAGTGGCCAAAATCCCATCAAAACTATCTGGTGTAATGTTTTTAGAGGTGGACGTCCCGTTCCTATCAAGCTTCTTCTCTGAAACTGAGCATTCCATATCGCACCACCCCGGCCGATAGTGTTTATGTCTTAACGCCTCAATTGTGCCAGACATTGGGAAAATTCAGTGAAAGTGCACGTAACTAAGGGAAAGGAATCTAGTTAGCATGGCTTGGGTCGCTGAGTTTGATGTAGAGGCCGTATTGGATATGCAGTCTTGAGAGAGGGCTGCCGCTGACCCAATTCTAAAATCTAATTTCATTCGTTTCACAGTTTCAGTGCCAATCCCAGGATCTGGCAGCAATGAGTCACGAGCGCAGTGACTGCTCCAGTGATTTTTCGCTCCGGCACGGCAATGAAAAACGACATGGCGCTGACCTCAGGCGACCCGTATTTGCAAGGGGGAAAAAAGTAAAGAAAATAATATCCAGAAAAAACAGAAACCCCCAACAACACTCCTGTGGAAACTTCACAGCCCAGGTTTCCCTCCTCTGCGTCTGTCTGCTGCTGAAAATACACATCTCATAAGTCACAACTAATTGTGCACGATGAGAATGTCCCATTGTCTCCGTCGGTAATGCTCGGCGGAGAGGGACGGCAGCCGGTTATTAACGGCGCAGTTCGTTAAACGCCGTACGCTCACGTGGAAGGGCCCTGAGTAAAAATAGCCCCCTGCGCCCGAGATCCGGCTCGTATGCTTTCATAGCTCATGAACATAACTAAAACAAAATGTCCGAGGATGTTGCCTGGCAACTGAGACATCACAATTCAAACTTTGGTACTCAGAATTGAGTGGGTGGAGCATCACTCCTAGATGTTTCTGTTTTTGTCAGACCTGCAAAATAATGTCTCCATTTCATGGATAGGAAACATCCCTCCACCCAACACACACATACACACACTCACACTCACACACACACACACACTGAACGTCCCCGGCTCTTTGTTAGAATAAAGCCCATTTTATGCTCATTTTAAAAGATAACTGCTGTAGGAACCGTCCTTGGCTAATGCCTCTGATTCTGTAAGGTCTATTTGCTGTGACTGCAGCGCTAAGCTGATTTAGTGCCCACCAGCAACAAGTGGACTCTCCTTCATTCAGCATTCCTGGACGGCCGTGCACATTAAGGCCATCCTGACTTCAACGTCATAATCGTCATATTCACTCACATTCTAAACCAATAACTGATTACAGTAATTATTCAGACAAAGTTCAGAAGAAGCCGACATCAGACTTAAAGCACAAGCTGTTGACACTGACGCTTTTAATAAAGATAGGTGACATGGCAAAACTGCAATATCCCGATGCTTCAGGCAGGCTTTCATTCCGATACTTCAGACAGGCTTTTAGAACAATGCATAGAACTGAGTACTTCCTGGTGTATAGCTCACATGCAGCTAGAACAGAAATAGCCCAGTTTATGTCAGTTTATGCCACAATTTACAATAAATTCAATCATAACAGATAAAACATTGTCAATAAAAACAGAATCATGTTGGGGCATGTATTTACTTCTGGTTTTCCCGTTTTCCAGCTTCCTAAAGCAGGTGGAGCTGCTGGATTAGCCTCACTGAGGATCCTCTGTGTGTCCTAACGTTAGCAGCTGAAGCTAATCCCAGTGTAGTGAATCCTTTACTCTCCAGATGGAGATGAAGTTCCACCAGCACTGTGATACTCCAGTAAGAGCTCCAGAGTGTAAACTAGGACGGGATGATGATGTT
Organism: Prochilodus magdalenae; assembly: GCA_024036415.1. Lineage (NCBI taxonomy): Eukaryota > Metazoa > Chordata > Actinopteri > Characiformes > Prochilodontidae > Prochilodus > Prochilodus magdalenae. Next base: position 121,434 of record JAMWET010001436.1, on the reverse strand, counting down.
CTGATCCATATGTGTAGAGTTATTACTCTGTAGAGGGCATTACTACCTCAGGAGACCAGCTAGGAGAAGCTAACGCTGTTAGCGCTTAGGCTAGCAACCACAGAACGAGTCTTTCTGCTCATATTAACACACAACAGAGAAAAATAAAAGCTGGCTTTGGTTCTCCACACGGTTCTGTTTACATGTAGACGTGTGTATGTGTACCGAGTTCAGCAGTATATTGATTTATTGCAAGCTGAACATTGTGTAGGTTAGCTGTGCTAACTGATGTTGCTAGGCATAGTTAGCTGCTTCTACTGTTAGAACCGTTAAGTTCGTTGGTTCCTGTTTGGGTTCCTGGTTTTGCAGTATGTATGTGAATAAGCATCTTTATGCATATTAACTTGAGTGAATATTAAACTCTGCATATCAACACTGTCCAAAGAAAAACATGCGTCTCCAGTTTTGTTGATTTGTACTTTTCTGCATTATTTGAACACAGCAGCTGCTGTTTACACTGCGTGGGAATTTCATGATGAATAGACCAACAGAAATGGTCCAAACAGGCTTGGAAAGAGGTTCGGTTCCGTTCAGTTCGGACTTACATTAGAACTAAATTAGGTTTTTGCCCATTGTAAAGTTTCCATTGTGGAGATACATGTGTTCCTTTGGACAGTGACGGTATACAGGTGTGAATTGTGCAAATTGCTGGAATTCCTGAAGTAAAATGAACCACGCTAAGGTGTTATTGATCTGGGAAGAGTATTTCCAAAATTCTGGTTGAGTAACCCATCAGTGTGAGTACTGCGTCGCCGGTGTTATCCACCTGGAGGTGGTATAACACGTAACATGATGTATGGTACATATACATCCTGTATGGTACATAGAGCCTTTGGTATTCTGGAACTGCAATGCTCTGATGGGTTGGTATTGCCTAATCCAGTACAGAACAGGCCCCTCACCTGCACCTCCTCCCTCTGGATGATGGTGAAAACCACCTACTGGAGACAGGAAGTCCTGCTAGTGGCCCCGCCGCAGAGCCGTGATGGAGCTCTGGCTACATGTTGAATGTTTTAACCAGATACCTCTACTTTACCCGAGTCATTATTGTTAAGTGGTGCGGGTTTTACCCGGGGCTGATGGGCCTACTCGCCTCAGAGAGAACACCACATAAATCTAACATGGCCGTCCGTGGAGGAAAGCCAGCGCCGGCTGAGTTATTACTGTAACCCAGAACTTTTACTCTGCTTGCTTTGACAATGTGAATGATGTCAAATGACTCAAAGTTGAATGCCATCCTTCCAGACAGGAGAGACACACTCATTCACTCACTCATTCGTTTATTTATGAAGGAGACAGAGAGCGGTCTTACCTCTCCCACCGTCAGAGGCATGCAGATGCGACATTCCTTCAGAAGCGTGACGTCTTTGCTGGTACGAGACTGTCAGGGCTTGGTGAGAAATGGGCTCTCTTTGCTGTTTACCCCGGAAAAAAATCGATAAAAATAATCAAGGGAAAAATTATAATGGTGAGAAATGGAGTTCCGCTGACTGCTCCTATCGACAGCTCTTTCCTTTCCTGACTGAACACAAACTCCACTCCTGAGCAGAGGGGAAAAGTCAACAGCGAGGCTGATGTAAAAGAAAAACTCTGCATAATTCAGGGGTCAGGATGTAAACGGACTCGTTCAAAATACAAGCAGATGTTCCGCGGTTCGCTCTAGAAACTCTTTATAGTGATGGTGGTGAGGGGAACCATTGGTCGCCATGTCTAGAACACCAATATAGTCATTTTATTTAACATCAAAGCCTCCAGGGGACCTCGGTGTGTCTTGATGTTTGATATGGAACATTGGTGATGAAATCTTCTCCAAACAGCGTCTCTTTCTGTGAGGGAGCTTTTAGAGGTGGACGTCTGGTTCCTATCACATCTCCCACATGTTCACAAATAACTTTTCCACCATGGAGTAACGGGTTTCCATCTGGTTCACGCACCTCATTTTAAACTGCTTGACACATTCCCGCCTAAAGAAAATAAGCCTGGAACCTGAAAAGAACAGCCTGATGACATTAGTGGGTGTAGCAGTTGTGGAGGAAAGAGAAGGCCACAGTGGTGCCACCCAGTGGTCCGCTAAAGAATCTCGTCTAGGTCTTCTTTTCACCCGTAGTTGATCCGCCCTTCCAAACATCTGGAATAACAGCACAAACCTTCCAGTAAAAGCTGGTGCAAAAGCAGACTGGTCCCCCGAACAGCACCCGGGTTCTACGAAGCCTGAATGGGACCCGTTCAAGATCCAGGGTTCTTTAGGTCGAAAAGGCCGGTAAGTGTGTCCAGAGTCCCTGACGTCCCCTGAGGTCCCTGACGTTCCGGTTCCGGCTCCAGCCTCTAGCCTCACAACACCTTACCATCAAGCCTCAACGGATGGTCTTCCAGCCAGGGCTCTGACGTTAAGCCGAGCCTCAAATACCGTTTACCTGATGGGGACAGTATTGGTGGTCTACCAGGTGTTCCAGGTGGTTGTGAGGAGGTGGAGACTGAGTAAACAGAACTAATTACAGCCCACCTGTTGAAATTCTGGAAGTCATTTCCTCCCAGTTTCGGGAAAACATCTTCTCCCACAAGTAACAGTTCTAATCAGTGGCTGGTGTTGTCTGAACACACTGCAGACCAAAGACTGTTTCGGATCGGACACAGAGCGCTCCGGTCAGTCAGAGCCGTCCGCAACCTTTGGCAGTGAGGGGGCGGACTGATGCGCAGGCCTGCGCCGCGGATTGCATTCCTGCTGACAAGACATGGCATTTAATTAAAGCGGGTGAAGTGGGGGGTGGCGTGTGCCGGAGAAGGCGATTGCCTCTCTGCTGCTCTGCTCTGCTCTTGTTTACACTGGGACATTATTATCACACCTCAGAATAATATGGGCAAATGGTGAGCAAATATTTCAATGAGCTGTCACAAACGTGCCCGTCTCGTTAGGCCGAGCAGGTGCTGCCGGTTTTGGTGCAATGTGTTGCTGATATTACACCCAGACATGATTATTTTTCTGAAATATGGTATATTCCTCTGGAGGATGCAACTTAGTGAAATCCAGGCTGTATAGAAGGGTAAATAAACAAGAAGCAACAGGTTCGTCTTTAAAGGGGGAATTCCAGGATTGGCTCTGTGTGATGAAAGCTCAGAGTGGTGGTGATGGGAACCAGAAGGGCTGGTGCAGGCTACAAGGCCGAATTCAGTTTCTGGCATATGAAGAGTGATTTGAAGTCTGCCCAGTGGAAACCTCTGGACTCAGATCCCAGCCGCATGGTTAGGCTTGCAATGCAATTCCAATCGGAATTTTACATATGTGTCTCGGTCTGGACGCTCTGGACACTCAAATCGGATTTCAAAGTGTCTTTTGCACCACTGGCAGCATGCCAAACAGCAACTCTAAATTCAGAGTGATGGAAGTTTGGAGACTGGAATGTTCTCTCCGTCTCTCCTGCTTTCATGAACGATAGCCATGGAGCAGTGCAGCTACGTATGTCTTTACCACAGCAACCCTGATCTGATCTCCAGGCTGGAGACTCAAATCTGATCTGATCTGACAATCGTCTCAAAAGATCTGATCTGAAAACAAATCTGACCTGCCTGCAGTCTGATTATAGCCAGAGTTAAGAGTACGCTGCCTGATGTCCGAGACTCGGAGTGTGTTTACATGCACTGAGTGATCAAATAACTGCAGAAGAATGGATTTTGTCAGTAGTCTGATCAACACGTTTACATGTACTGGAGGAATTAGATCACCTGGTAACACCTGTTTTGCAACCAGCCCATAAACACACAGTGCGAGACATCCATCCGATCAAACTCTGTGCGGAGAGTCACGTTACCAGTATATGAATATATGTAATAAGGAATATTGAAATCCGCGGTGCCACCCACACGGCTGGGTTAGGTGTCTCTCTGAAAGCCCCCGGGAGCTGTGGTAAACACTGCTTCGGGTCTGTTTTCACACGTACACAGACTGAGAAGTGGGAAAGAAGTCAGAGTAAGGGGACACACGACTGAGACCCCCCCACTATTGGGATGAATCCAGCTGTCAGAATTCATATTCTGATTATGAGGCCTTAATCAGATTAGAGGAATCACAGTACACTGTTTACATACAGGAATCAGATTATGATTTATAATAGTCTGAAAGACTGCGGCCATGGTGGAGGGATACATGCAGGGTGTTGTGTGGCTGAATAGTCCCTGAAGGAAACATAATATTTCCGGGTTCAACATTCCGTATGAAACTCGGAATACCGGCTTAGAGAGTAAATAAACAAGGACACAATTAGACAGTAGTTATTCTCTAATGGTGAAAATATTTTTATAATTTCTGACAACATCTCCCTCTCTCCGTCCCTTTCTCCCTCCCTCTCTCCCTCCCTCCTTCTCTCTCTCCCTCTCTCTCTCACTCTCTCACTCACTCTCTCCCTCCCTCCTTCTCTCTCTCCCTCTCTCTCTTCCTCTCTCTCTCCCTCCCTCCCTCCTTCTCTCTCTCCCTCTCTCTCTTCCTCTCTCCCTCTCTCCCTCCCTCTCTCCCTCCCTCCCTCCTTCTCTCTCTCCCTCTCTCTCTCACTCTCTCACTCACTCTCTCCCTCCCTCCTTCTCTCTCTCCCTCTCTCTCTTCCTCTCTCCCTCTCCATCTCCCTCTCTCCCTCCCTATCTCCTTCTCGCTCTCTCTCCCTATCTTTCTCTCTCTTCCTCTCCCTCTCTCTCCCTCTCTCTCTCTCTTCATCTCCATCTCTCTCTCTCCATTCCCCCCTTCTTTCTCTCTCTCTCTCCCTAATTCCCTCTCTCCCTCCCTCTCTCTCTCCCTATCTCCCTCTGTCTCTCCCTATCTCTCTCTCTTCATCTCTCTCTCTCTCCATTCCCCCCTTCTTTCTCTCTCTCTCCCTATCTCCCTCTCTCTCTCTCCCTCTCTCTCCCCCCTCTCTCTCTCTTCCTCCCTATCTCCCCCTCTCTCTCTCCCTATCTCTCTCTCTCTCTCTCTCCCTATCTCTCTCTCTCTCTCCCTCTCTCCCCCCCTCTCTCTCTCTCTCCCTCCCTATCTCCCTCTCTCTCTCTCCCTATCTCTCTCTCTCTCTCTCTTCCTCACTGTCGTCGCTTCCTTCTTGTTTTTTCTCTCTGTCTTTCTCTCTTCTTCTTCTTCCTCTCTCTGTTCTCTTTCCAGTTTTTAAATTCTCTCTCTCTTCATTATTGCCATTCTCTCTGTCTTTTCATCTCTCATATTCTTTCCCTTTCTCTCCTCATGCTTTACCTCTCTCTTTCATTCTTTTCATCCTCTCTCTCTCATTCTCAGTTTCTTTCTCTCTTACTTTCATTCTCTCTCATATTCTATATTTTATTCTTTTTGATTTTTCATTCTGTCCACCATGGAGTAACAGGTTTCCATTCTCTTTCTCTCTCTCTTTTAATTACCTCCCCCTGTTTCTCTGTCATCTTCTCTTTCTTTCAATATTTTCATTCTTTCTCTCTCTCTCTCATATTCCTTCTCTCTCTTTCCCCATTTATTTTTCTCTTTCAGACTCTCTCTCTTTTATTCTTTCATTCTGTGTGTGTGTCTGTCAGTAGGTGGCAGTAGGTAGCTGTAGTGTCGTGCTCCCTCTCTCAGACAGTAGTGTCATGTAATAGACGCTGGCTGCTTCACACTGTGGTGGTACACACCTCACACCAAACCCTCTCTCCCTCACTCTGTACACACCTCACACCAAACCCTCTCTCCCTCACTCTGTACACACCTCACACCAAACCCTCTCTCCCTCACTCTGTACACACCTCACACCAAACCCTCTCTCACTCACTCTGTACACACCTCACACCAAACCCTCTCTCCCTCACTCTGTACACACCTCACACCAAACCCTCTCTCACTCACTCTGTACACACCTCACACCAAACCCTCTCTCCCTCACTCTGTACACACCTCACCACCAACCCTCTCTCCCTCACTCTGTACACACCTCACACCAAACCCTCTCTCCCTCACTCTGTACACACCTCACACCAAACCCTCTCTCACTCACTCTGTACACACCTCACACCAAACCCTCTCTCCCTCACTCTGTACACACCTCACACCAAACCCTCTCTCCCTCACTCTGTACACTCATTTCCGAAATCCCTCTCTCACTCACTCTGTACACACCTCACACCAAACCCTCTCTCCCTCACTCTGTACACACCTCACACCAAACCCTCTCTCCCTCACTCTGTACACCCCTCACACCAAACCCTCTCTCCCTCACTCTGTACACACCTCACACCAAACCCTCTCTCACTCACTCTGTACACACCTAACCAAATACCCTCTCTCCCTCACTCTGTACACACCTCACACCAAACCCTCTCTCCCTCACTCTGTACACACCTCACACCAAACCCTCTCTCCCTCACTCTGTACACACCTCACACCAAACCCTCTCTCACTCACTCTGTACACACCTCACACCAAACGAGCTCTCCCTCACTCTGTACACACCTCACACCAAACCCTCTCTCCCTCACTCTGTACACACCTCACACCAAACCCTCTCTCCCTCCATCTGTACACACCTCACACCAAACCCTCTCTCCCTCACTCTGTACACACCTCACACCAAACCCTCTCTCCCTCACTCTGTACACACCTCACACCAAACCCTCTCTCCGCTCACTCTGTACACACCTCACACCAAACCCTCTCTCCCCTCACTCTGTACACACCTCACACCAAACCCCTCTCTCCCTCACTCTGTACACACCTCACACCAAACCCTCTCTCCCTCACTCTGTACACACCTCACACCAAACCCTCTCTCCCTCACTCTGTAATAACCTAACACCTAACACTGTCTCCCTCACTCTGTACACACCTCACACCAAACCCTCTCTCACTCACTCTGTGCACACACCTCACACCAAACCCTCTCTCCCTCACTCTGTACACACCTCACACCAAACCCTCTCTCTCCTTCACTCTGTACACACCTCACACCAAACCCTCTCTCCCTCACTCTGTACACACCTCACACCAAACCCTCTCTCACTCACTCTGTACACACCTCACACCAAACCCTCTCTCACTCACTCTGTACACACCGCACACCAAACCCTCTCTCACTCACTCTGTACACACCGCACACCAAACCCTCTCTCACTCACTCTGTACACACCGCACACCAAACCCTCTCTCCCTCACTCTGTACACACCTCACACCAAACCCTCTCTCACTCACTCTGTACACACCTCACACCAAACCCTCTCTCCCTCACTCTGTACACACCGCACACCAAACCCTCTCTCCCTCACTCTGTACACACCTCACACCAAACCCTCTCTCCCTCACTCTGTACACACCTCACACCAAACCCCCCGCTCACTCACTCTGTACACACCTCACACCAAACCCTCTCTCCCTCACTCTGTACACACCTCACACCAAACCCTCTCTCCCTCACTCTGTACACACCTCACACCAAACCCTCTCTCACTCACTCTGTACACACCTCACACCAAACCCTCTCTCCCTCACTCTGTACACACCTCACACCAAACCCCCCCCGCACACTCACTCTGAACACACCTCACACCAAACCCTCTCTCCCTCACTCTGTACACAACTCACACCAACCCCTCTCGCACTCACTCTGTACACACCTCACACCAAACCCGCTCTCCCTCACTCTGTACACACCTCACACCAAACCCTCTCTCACTCACTCTGTACACACCTCACACCAAACCCTCTCTCCCTCACTCTGTACACACCTCACACCAAACCCGCTCTCCCTCACTCTGTACACACCTCACACCAAACCCTCTCTCCCTCACTCTGTACACACCTCACACCAAACCCTCTCTCCCTCACTCTGTACACACCTCACACCAAACCCTCTCTCACTCACTCTGTACACACCTCACACCAAACCCTCTCTCACTCACTCTGTACACACCTCACACCAAACCCTCTCTCACTCACTCTGTACACACCTCACACCAAACACCCTCTCTCCCTCACTCTGTACACACCTCACACCAAACCCTCTCTCCCTCACTCTGTACACACCTCACACCAAACCCTCTCTCACTCACTCTGTACACACCTCACACCAAACCCTCTCTCTGTACACACCTCCCACCAAACCCTCTCTCACTCACTCTGTACACACCTCACACCAAACCCTCTCTCCCTCACTCTGTACACACCTCACACCAAACCCGCTCTCCCTCACTCTGTACACACCTCACACCAAACCCTCTCTCCCTCACTCTGTACACACCTCACACCAAACCCTCTCTCCCTCACTCTGTACACACCTCACACCAAACCCTCTCTCCTCACTCTGTACACACCTCACACCAAACCCTCTCTCCCTCACTCTGTACACACCTCACACCAAACCCTCTCTCCCTCACTCTGTACACACCTCACACCAAACCCGCTCTCACTCACTCTGTACACACCTCACACAAAACCCTCTCTCCCTCACTCTGTACACACCTCACACCAAACCCTCTCTCCCTCACTCTGTACACACCTCACACCAAAACCCGCTCTCCCTCACTCTGTTACACACCTCACACCAAACCCTCTCTCCCTCACTCTGTACACACCTCACACCAAACCCGCTCTCTCTCACTCTGTACACACCTCACACCAAACCCTCTCTCCCTCACTCTGTACACACCTCACACCAATACCCACACTCCCTCACTCTGTCCACCACTCACCACAAACCCTCTCTCCCTCACTCTGTACACACCTCACACCAAACCCTCTCTCCCTCACTCTGTACACACCTCACACCAAACCCTCTCTCACTCACTCTGTACACACCTCACACCAAACCCTCTCTCCCTCACTCTGTACACACCTCACACCAAACCCTCTCTCACTCACTCTGTACACACCTCACACCAAACCCTCTCTCACTCACTCTGTACACACCTCACACCAAACCCTCTCTCCCTCACTCTGTACACACCTCACACCAAACCGCTCTCTCCCTCACTCTGTACACACCTCACACCAAACCCGCTCTCCCTCACTCTGTACACACCTCACACCAAACTCGCTCTCACTTATGAAAAATGGGTGGAATTCCCCTTTAAATGCTTAAAATGATACCTAGAGTTCCAGAAGGTACTAAGTTGTATGCACATAGTATTAAAGACCAAAAGTGGGGAAATAAAAATCTCCCTTTTTTTAAATTATTGCTAATAATTATTTTAATTATTAAAATAGTCTGGAGCCTTCCCCAGTGCTCATTGGGCAGAAGGCAGGAAACACCCTGGACAGGCCACTTGTCCGTTACAGGGCCTTACGCTCGAATTACTCATCACTACAATATAGCCTGTAATGCAGAACACCTGTAAACTCTAAAACTGCATCGATAAACACCCAAACCAGTGACCTTTTTCTTTTCCCGGATTCTCTGAAAAGTACACACTTCCCAGATGTAAAACAAGGAATATTTATAAAATGAAAAAAACCACCACGCATTACGTAAGACATCACATAGAGGTATTTTAGCTAGCAGCCTTAGCCTAAAGCTAACAGATAAACAGCCTGTCATGCTGCTGGTAACTAGTGTTAAAACTATGGGCAGGACAGGCTGTTTTCACACCTTCCAGCTGAGATGCTACACCTACTCTACAACATAATTCATGGCAGCATTGTTTTGTCTATGCTTTTGAATAAGTAAACAAATGATATCACTATTTTGGCACTAGAGTCAGTTCTTAAACACCAGGATTGGAACCATTGATACATCAGTATCAGTCCTCCCATCCCTACTTTAGTGACCTTATGCTTGTGTGCAGCTGTGCAGTGTGAGGCTCCTAATGCACAGTTGTGTGTGCTGATGACGCCTCACGGTGTAGCTCTGTGGGAGCTCTGTAGGGAGTAAGGCAGCTCAGAGAGAGTATAGATCATTTTCACATGCTGATAATAACAGTTACGGGGCAGCTCTACCAGGACAGACGTTTCACAAACGGTTCTAAAGCCAAGAAGCTCTTCAGTACGCCGGTGTTTATCTTTGGAGAGTGCACGGCTGTGTGCCTGGTTGTATCCACTTGTTGCGGTGGGTGTGACTGAAACAGCAGCAATAAGGAGGCTTGTCCACATACTTTTGGCCATGTAGTGTACCTGGAGCTAGTTGCTGCTCATCTTCTACCTGATCCTTATCTAAAAAAAACAGAGCACCAGACTTTTGAGGATTTTGAGGGTGGTGTCCTCGGGGTAGAGACGAGCTGACATCTCGCGTTAGTTGTTTTCGTCCAAAACTGACATGACTTCTCACATCTGTCATGGTTCGCTTTGGACTCAGGCGTGATAAATGGCCCTTGGCCAGCCAGAGTTCAGCTATTGCACCTTCAGCTTCAGCGGCTTCAGTCCTGAGATGTTTCAGCTCGGTATCACGTCGCAGTATGACAAATGCGCCCAGTGTTGCGCATGCAATGGAATAAATGTAGGCAGTCAACTTTAATTAGGGTTTAATCCCTGTTAGCTGTTTTCACCTGTCCCTAATTCAGATCTGGATGTGCCTGGGTCGCTCTGCCATCGGGGAAGCCTAGAAAATAAGCTCACAGTTCATGTAAACCTCAGAACTGAGCTAAAATTAGAAAAATTACAAAAATCTTCAAAAGTACCATTTTAAATTCTAGTTTAGCAGTCGTTAGTCATGGTGTGCATAAAAAGGGAGGTTTAAATGAAACAGGAATTTAATATCCTTGTTTTTCAGACGTATTCATTACAATGGCTGTCTATCCGGGTTCTACATGACATCATACCAACAGTAGAACCTTTCTGCTGCTATGTAAATCCACGTGCAACACATTCTCCATCAATTTGAAGAACCATTTCAACATGCAAAGACTCTTTTAAACACGCAACAGGAATTTATTATCTGTGTTTTTCAGTCGTATGCATTACAATGACTGTCCATCCTGGTTCTAGATAACATCAACAATGGTACCACTGCTTAACATTATAACAACAGAACCTGTTCTGTGTTATATAGTACCATGTGCATTCTCCCTCAGTTTGGAGAACCATCTCCTAATGCAAAGAACCTGTTACGCATGCAAATTGATTGAGTATCCACAGTTCTATCTAGAGCCATTGAAGAACCTTGCCGTAGCGGACATCCTGAGATCTAAACGTGTCAGTACTTTAGTCTATAGGTATATATTATGTGTCATTTAGCACCTGAAACCACAAACGGCCGAGCTATTAGAGGTCATTTAACAACTTGAGCCAGTTAGTCGTTAGCACAGTGCTAATTAGCAGGCTTCCGTCATATGCTAGCCATTAGCCTTGCAGGCCCAGTGCAGGATTAAGGAAGCAAACCTCTTGAACGGTTGTGGACACTTTGTGAATATATTTTGGAACCCAGTTACCAGAAGACCTGACCTATAATGGATCGCTCGCCTGGCGAGGCCCTCCATGTGCACCTGGCCAGCGGTAGCCATATGTGGGCTTAAAAGGAAAGCCCTCCATCTGGTGTTCAGCGCCGCTGATCCAGTCCCCACTCCCTCTCCGGATTTGTCATGGTTCACCGTGCCGGTGCAATGCAGTAGATGGTGATGATAATTAGCAGATCAGGCTGGGCTGGGAGAGGTCACAGGGGAAGAGGGGAGCTAAATGGGCCAGAGGGCAGCTTTCTCCAGCATGTCATTCCCTCCCTCTCCTCAGACCGGGTCAGATGACCTGTCGTCCATTAATGCCGTGATCGGTGCGGCTCTCGAGGGGATCAATTAATTAGAAACAGCAAACAGCAACCGTGCTACATAGACACGCAGTAGCATTAGCATGTTAGCATTGTGTAAATAGTTTGAGCTAGAAGAAGAATGTCGCTGGACGTCTGTAGTCACCCGTAAATTCTCCCCCAACACTCTCCTTATTAAGGCTGGGCCGCTCATAGATTTTTGCGTGGTGGGCAGCACACTGTTGTTGAACAATACAGACTATAATCCAGACTTCCTGTGCTGCATCACCACACATGCACAACAACACAGCAGAGTGCTAGATTTATACTATAGCCTTCAGAACATAACTGTTGGCATTCGTATATACAGGTTACGGCAAGAGTCTAATTTGGACCCCCAACCCCACAGCTTTGGTCAAGAAGGCCCAACCGAGGCTCTACTTCCTGAGAACTCTCAAGAAGAAGAAGCTGCAGGAGAAGCTGCTGGTGTCCTACTACCGCTCCGCCATCGCGGGTGTGCTGACATCTCAACGTGGTACAGCAGCTGCCCGACGGCAGAAAGGAGAGGCAAACTGTCTCAGAGAGTCTCTAAACACGAACCCATGAAGATCATCGGCTGCCCACCTGCCCTGCCCGGAGGACCAGTCCATGAGCGCTCAACGCTTGCCCTCAAACAGGGGCAGCTGCAACATCCTGAATAATACCCATCTCACGCCCAAGGACATCAGCCTGTCCGCTCAATCCCTGGCAGCCCCTCCGTGTAAACGCTATTTACGTACCATTACACGTACCCGGACAATACAGCTTCATCGTCAGAACAGTTAACCGCATCAGTCAAATGGGAACTGAACACTTCCAATCATGCACACTGAGAACACTGTGCTCAGTAGAAGTGAACTGAACACTACCTCAACACTTCACTGACACAGACTCCAATAGAGCACTGTATACGGTTCCGGTGTTCCACTCCACCCCTGTTCTATTATCACTCACTGCTCTATGTGTTCTCGAGTGTTCCATATAGATTCTTCTATGCAAAAAAAAAAAAACTCTTGATGTGCATTAATTATATAACTCTATAAACTATCCAAGGAGCTACAATCACCTGTCCTGTTTGTCTGTTTAGAATATGAGTTACAGGTTTTTACTTATTGTAATATATAGTATGCATATCGTTATTACATTTAAATATTTTTTATGTGTATATATGTATATTATAGTGTTTTTATTTATTTATTTATTTTCTCTTTTCTCTCTCTCTCGACTCTGCACTTGTATGTTTATATTTGTAGGGGTAATGTTTAATTATATTGTGTGTAAGGTGCCGCTGGATTGCTGCTCAGTTTTGTTGTACACTGTGCGATGACAATAAAAGCATGTTTGGCTAAATGCCCACAGAAAGATGTTCTTAGATAGCTTAAAGGTATATCACAGCACTAGAGTTTAGAGAGTATATGTTATCCTCTATAGCCAGGTGTGGACGAAGTAGAGACCCCCAGGGTAAAATATTCCCCCGCTAAAGTAGAGGTTCCCGACTTTATGCCTCCACTTGAGTAAATGTGACCAGGGAACCAGGGAGCAGAGACCACCCTTGCCCACACCAGTGGGCAGGCCTATCCGCAGGACTGGCAGACAGGGGTTGCTTTGGTCTCTTCAGTCATGTCTTGTTTAAAGGACAGAACCGGGGTCATAAGGCTGGTCTCCTAACCTCCAGACCATAACTGCCCCACAAAGGTGTCAATCCGGCTTCAACCAACAATCTGAGGTTTATAAGGATGATGCCCTGCTGCTTGGCCACTGCACCTTAATTGACCAACCACTGAACAACTTAATTAGCATGATGCTAATTCACAGAATGCTAATTTACAGGTTTACACTGTGTGAGAAACACTCCCTCTGTCAGCTAGCTGCTAGCCCACTTTCCATAAGTCTGGCAATGCTAGCTTCAATACCAGCTACATTCCTTTCTGGATCTTGTCAGATTTCAACTTTCACAGTGCAGTTTTCCAAACATTTCCAACAGCTTAGGATAAGGATATCAGTCCAGTATTCTGATATACTGCAGCAGAGTTTTCCAGAGGTACCTTGAGCATAGTTACAGTTGCTTATCTACAAAAAACACTCTAGTGAACCAGTCTGCAACAGCGCCCCCATGTGGCAGAAGCTTTTTTGGGATTTGAGGAGGTTAATTAGAGTGTCCCAGACTTCCCAGAATGCTTTGTATTTCACATCTTGATCTTAACTGTTTGAGACATCGCTCCAGAATCCGAATCCTAATCCATAAATCATAATTCGGAATGCTTTGGACTTTAAGATCACCAGAGAAAATAAGAGGACTGAAACGTACCGAATAGGAGGTAAAGCTTCCACAAGCACCAAAAACATCTGGAACTGGACCTGGCATGGACAAGATTCTGGATGTAGGCCGCATCAATGCTCAGCCACCTGCGCAGTTGGGTGACTATTGACATCCAGCACTTGTTAGCAACATTAGCCCCGTAGCTCCAGCCCACCCCTAAAGAAGCAGCATTGGAGCAATGCCTCCACACTCACACCTCTCAGGGGCTTCAGACTGGGCACCGCTTTACACGGACCTGCATGTCAGGTGTAGCCGCGTCTCAGCCCAGGATATAATTGGATCCTGGGAAAATCCAGTGGTTTTCTCAGCACTCTACCTCAATCCGTACTGGCCTGGGGCACCCGGGAGCCGGAGAACGATCTGGAAAAGAGAGAGAGAGAGTAGGATGGCTCGCTGCCACCGGGGGAATACACTGCCTCCCTCTCTCTCACTCTCTTTCCCACGTACTCCTGTGCTCTTTGATCAGATTCCATTTGCCGCTCTGGTCAGTGGCACGCTACCAGAAAGCGTGACAAATATTAATCTCCCATTCCAGTCAGACTCCTGCTCCCGCAGCACTGCTGAATAATTCAACAGCCACAATACAATGATGGCAAAAGAATCATGGGGCAGAAAAGGTTGCTCGCGGCGATAGCCCGGGAAACGAAGGAGAGTGTATTTTCCTGTGCATGCTGACTCCGGCGCCAGCGACAACATGCTCGGAGAGGGAGGGAGGGAGAGAGAGAGGCACGCTGGGTGTTTTCGGGCCTTATCTGGACCTCCGGTTTAAACCACCTCCCACGTGAAGGCCCCTCCGGCACCCTGTTCCGAGACCCGTGACGGAATGTAATGATGTGACTGTAAATAATGCAGTTATACAGTATTACTATATTAATGTTATTACGGTAAAGATCTGGTCCCCTCGTAGGAGGCACCAGCCATCATGCCATGAGCGGAGATTTGAGCCCAAATGAAGAAACGTGCCAGCCTACCAGCACCTCATTTACATATTATTTACATACACCTGTGACTGAACCGCACCAACACCATGTAACCCCTGTCCTATATCAGGTGGTCCAGATGTGGTGGAGGCCTTCCCTGGCACAGTTCCGAGGAGAATTCCCTGTAGGCTGGGATTGTATCCACTGCTGGTAGACCCGTATGACCGTACGCTTCCACACACCTGCAGATTTCAGCCTACTTTCCTTCACACTATGGTCTTTGGCCACGCCCACATGCAGTCCCTCCTTTTAGCCAATCATTAACATCTGCTCTGGAGCCATTTTCCACACATGGAACGAGACACTCCCTGCACTGTAGCACCTCCTCCCAATCTACTGATCCCGTCGCTCACACTTCATCTTCAGTGACGAGTCCCGCTTTAGTCTTGGTGGAGACAGCCCAGTGCGAAGATCCAAGCATGTTTGTGGAGAGGCGGAGGCCACCGTGGTCACGCACCGAGATGAACGGTCTGTAGTCACACGTCCAGAAGACCTGGTGTCCCTCCACCTCCACCCCTACCGCACCATCTGCAGGAACTGTGTGAGGATGTTCAAGCTGCATGGGATGGATTATCACAGGACTCCATCAGGAACCTCTACAGCTCCATACCGAGACGTCTGGCGTGTTGGGTTAGCGAACACGGCGGCCCGACGCCATACTGAGAGACAGACTTCTGTATGTGTAGCTCAATAAATATTGATCATATCAGTCTAAATTTATCACCAGCTATTGATCCTGGTCACCTTTATCCTCCATCACAACAGATCTGCAATCCCTACACATGCATGGATGGAACCCTGGAACACTGCTGTGAGGATTTGATTGTCAAACATGCTTATTTCCCTTTATGTGAACAAAGCAGACTGTGGTTCTGATTCTCTGCCTCCTTTCAGCCTCGGGTGCCTCATGCCTCCAGATTGCTCGACCTAGCCAACAAAGAGTGCATACCATGTGAGGAACACCTTATCTGTGACCCTAGGCAGGTAAGAACTAGGATCAAAGGTCACCTATTGTCCAGCCAGCGAGCCTGACCTAACCTGCAGAGTCCTCCTATAATTGTCCCCTTCAGTGATTTGGCTGCGGTGGGGGATGGAGGTGGTGGGGTGGGGGTAGACAAGGCCAATTCAGTGGAGCACGCTTGGCTTTCTCCTCCAGCTGTCACTCCAGTCCTCTGCTCCCAGATAACCCACCAATCTGTCATTCCTCATCCACAGCTTCTCTCCACATGGCCTGGAGGAAAAAGACACCATTCCATGGATGTATAAAGCTGACTGGAATTCATCAGTGCCAAGCAGCTGCTGGGGTTCCCTTAAAAATAAAAAAATATTCCCGAACGCCGTCAGTATATTCCAGAACATCGTCACTGTCATAGCAAAACCGCCACATTCGCCATTTCAGAGCACCAGCTGCTGTTTACATTGTGTCAGCTTCTCATGATGAATGGTCCAATAGCAGCAGCCGTGAGTAACTTAATGAACATGTTAATGGACATGAAAGTGGAATTCCAGCATCGTATTCCTTTTCTTGTCCAATGCAACTCACACCCCTCCCAGTACAACCCAAACTCCTCCCAGTACAAATAAAACTTCTCCTAGCGCACCCACCTCCTACCCGTACAACCAAAACTCCTCTCAGTACTTCTAAACCCTTCCCAGTACAACCAAATCCCCTCCCATCTCATCCACAACTCCTCCCTGTACAACTGGAACTCCTCCCTGTACTCCTAAACCCTTCCCAGTTCAACCAAACCCCCTCCCAGCTCATCCACAACTCCTCCCTGTACAACTGGAACTCCTCCCTGTACTCCTAAACCCTTCCCAGTTCAACCAAACCCCCTCCCAGCTCATCCACAACTCCTCCCTGTACAACTGGAACTCCTCCCTGTACTCCTAAACCCTTCCCAGTTCAACCAAAACCACTCCCAGCTCATCCACAACTCCTCCCAGTACAACTGGAATTCCTCCCTGTACTCCTAAACCCTTCCCAGTTCAACCAAACCCCCTCCCAGCTCATCCACAACTCCTCCCAGTACAACTGGAACTCCTCCCTGTACTCCTAAACCCTTCCCAGTTCAACCAAAACCACTCCCAGCTCATCCACAACTCCTCCCAGTACAACTGGAATTCCTCCCTGTACTCCTAAACCCTTCCCAGTTCAACCAAAACCACTCCCAGCTCATCCACAACTCCTCCCAGTACAACCGAAACCTCTCCCAGTATTCCTAAACCCCTCCCAGTTCAACCAAAACTCCTCCCAACTCATCCACAACTCCTCCCAGTACAACCGAAACCTCTCCCAGTATTCCTAAACCCCTCCCAGTTCAACCAAAACCCCTCCCAGCTCATCCACAACTCCTCCCACTACAACCGAAACCCCTCCCAGTACTCCTAAACCGTTCCCAGTTTAACCAAAACCCCTCCTAGCTCATCCACAACTCCTCCCAGTACAACCGAAACCCCTCCCAGTATTCCTAAACCCCTCCCAGTTCAACCAAAACTCCTCCCAGCTCATCCACAACTCCTCCCAGTACAACCAAAACCCCTCCCAGTATTCCTAAACCCCTCCCAAGTTTAACCAAAACCCCTCCCAGCTTATCCACAACTCCTCCCTCTACAACCAAAATCCCTCCCAGTATTCCTAAACCCCTCCCAAGTTCAACCAAAACCCCTCCCAGCTTATCCACAACTCCTCCCAGTACAACCAAAATCCCTCCCAGTACAACCCAAACTTTTCCTAGTACAACCAAAACCCCTCACAATACAGAAAGTCCTCCCAGCACACCCACCTCCTGCCACTACAACTCCTGCCAGTACTCCTAAACCCTTCCCAGTAAAAACAAAGCTCCTCCCAGCACACCCACCTCCTCCCAGTCCAACCAAAGCTCCCTACACTGGACGTCACTGAGCATGTGACCTGTCTCTGAAGGGAAGATGATCATGGAGGACGCAGATGGTTGGGGACTGGATGAAATGAAACGCTCATTAGTGATATGAACAGACGATAGAAGCCGAATGGATAAACAACAGGCTGCTACACAATGAGCGGATATGGATATTCTGTCCCACACAGCTACTATCCAGTCTGGCCAACCGCAGATCATGTGGCTTACCGATACTGGTCAGGTGAAGTGACCAGGCGTGAACAGGGGCTACACGGTTCTACCTGGACTGACTTCATAAACATCCAGGTACTGAATTCTGCAGGACTCCTCCTCCTCTGAATTTAAACACACTCTCAGCCAGTCAGTGTGTACGTCGAGGCGCAGGGCCTTCGTCTAGACTGAGTAATTCCGAGCGGGAGGAGATTTCCGCAGGAGTCTTTCTTCACATTTCACTGAGTTTTTTGGGCACCATGCGCATCGCAGCCGCGTACGCTTAATTATACGTGGGAGCGGTCCGGTCCCTCAGCTCAGCGTGGATTTGGGTGATATTGAAGGCCCTGGGTCTGACCCCGGAGATGCTACTTATTAGTTTGATTTGGGAAATGAAGGCTGAGCCCGGTTACCCAAACGCTTGGAGAATGGCTCCAGCGGAACACAGCGCGCAGGAAATTGAGTGTTTATGGGCCGTGGGTTAGCTCTGCAACAGCTGTGTTTGCCTCTCTGACATTAACTGATTGTAATGGGTGGGCGCTGCTTCAGACCCCAGGCCCTAATGTGTTTGATGTTCTACTGTGAGAGATATGCTTTCAGAGCCTGAGAGTGTTGAGTAATGCGCTGGAGCCTTACCAAATTGCCCGATTTGGATTCAAAGTTACTCACCAGGGTACGCCAGTGTTTATGAGGCCATAGTATGTGAGGCTCAATTAAAATACAGGCATCATATTTCAAAAGCCATGATCGAATCTCAGGGCCGGGAAGAGATCACAGTGCAAATAGATAATCACAGGGATTCATTTCTGGTTTAATAACTTACTGCTGTCTACACTGTAAGAGCTGTTACTGTATACATTCATCATCAGGGGAACAGCTGCACCCAGGAGGAAGTGTGGGATTATCATGATGTAGGCTGATATGATCAATATTTACTGAGCTACACATACAGAAGTCTGTCTCTCAGTATGGCGTCGGGCCGCCGTGTTCGCTAACCCAACACGCCAGACGTCTCGGTATGGAGCTGTAGAGGTTCCTGATGGAGTCCTGTGATAATCCATCCCATGCAGCTTGAACATCCTCACACAGTTCCTGCAGATGGTGCGGTAGAGGTGGAGGTGGAGGGACACCAGGTCTTCTGGACGTGTGACAGTAACCGTTCATCTTGGTGCTGACCACGGTGCCTCCACACACGGATTCGTTGGGCGTCTCCACCAAGACTAAAGCGGGACTCGTCACTGAAGATGACCCGCTGCCATTCTGAGTCACTCCATGACAGTCTGGTACGACACCACTGCAGTCTTTGGTGACGGTGACGTGGTGTTAAGGACAGTCGTGGTAACGGTCTGTGTGCATGTAGTCCTGCGTGGTGCAGCCGTCTGCCGATGGTGCTGCACTAACAGGAGGACTCATGGAGGACACCACTCCTCGCTGGATGCCATGTCTCATGGTGTCAAAGCTACCGACCAAGTTTAATTGCTGTTGGTTGATTAACTCTAGACTACTTCAAGAGAACACGGATCCATCTGTAGATTCCAGCCAAGTTTCCATTTTATTTCTCTTGAGCAATAAATTCATTAGCTTAGTTAGCTTAGCATGCTTAAAAGCTCTTTTCCAAGCTCACATGCGATCACCAACATCTACAGTTACAGCAGATCAGGTGTAGAATCCAACAAACCTCATACTGTTCTCTAATGAGTGTCAAAACATGAGCAATAACACTCGCGCCAAGGAGGCTAGCATTAATGCTAATAGCATTAGCTTCCTAATGAGCTGGAAGTCACCTTTTTAATTCTAGGTGTAGTAGCTCACACATCAGCACACCAGATTCTAGTTTGTATCCGGAGGCTCATGTATAAGCGCTCGGGGTGAGTGATGGCAACAACACCATCGGACAGCATCAGATCCTGTCTGGAGCACTGGACACCATGAAACACCACCTTCCCAGCAACCAGCCCTGCACACGCCCTTCTCAGGACTCGATGGGCCTGAGAGATTTTGCTCACTGGACCCTGGTGCAGGCAGGTTAAGGCTTTGCGTGGGTTTGTCCTAGTCTACAGCTCGGCAGGGCCTGTGTGGGTTTGACCAGGCCCCCGTCGCCCACAGTCTAACCGCAGTGGGCCACATTCTGGAGATGGTGATGCAGGTCTAGAGTGGGCAGCCCACGCAGGGCCTGTGTGTCGGGTTTCGCGCGAGTTTGCCAATTCCCAAACATCTCCACAGAAATCTCATAGCAGGCCAGCGTGGATATGTCTGGACTGATAGCCAGTGGAAAAAAACAGTTCAGTATACCATCAACACCACGTCACCGTCACCAAAGACTGCAGTGGTGTCGTACCAGACTGTCATGGAGTGACTCAGAATGGCAGCGGGTCATCTTCAGTGACGAGTCCCGCTTTAGTCTTGGTGGAGACGCCCAACGAATCCGTGTGTGGAGGCACCGTGGTCAGCACCAAGATGAGCGGTTTGTAGTCACAGGTCCAGAAGGCCTGGTGTCCCTCCACCTCCACCCCTACCGCACCATCTGCAGGAACTGTGTGAGGATGTTCAAGCTGCATGGGATGGAGTATCACAGGACTCCATCAGGAACCTCTACAGCTCCATACCGAGACGTCTGGCGTGTTGGGTTAGCAAACACGGCGGCCCAACACCATACTGAGAGACAGACTTCTGTATGTGTAGCTCAATAAATATTGATCATATCAGCCTAAACTTATCATCAGTTATTGATCCTGGTCACCTTTATCCTCCTTCCCAACACACCTGCACTCCCACACCTCCTTCTGGAAGCAAAGGATGAGTGAATGGAATGAGGGCGTACTAACACTGAAGACTTCTATTCTATATAAAATCTGGATTAGAGTTACAGGATTAAGTCTGGATTATTGTATGGAGTGTTTTTGACCTCACTGGTTTGTCTATGCGTCATCGCACTTCCAGACGTACTGGCCAGCATTCCCCACCACTGCACGCTCCAACCTGACCCTCCACTTTCCTCTCATTTCTCTCCAGCTTCCAGATCCGCGGAACTGCACTTTTCAACTTCCACAACTTGCCTCCCCGACGGCTGCGGAATTTGACGGAGCACGGCTTCCGTGGCCTGGACGAAGAGCGAGCTCCACCCTCCCAGCTTTGAGAAGCGGTCTGAAAGGCCGCACCACGTCTTCCCTGAGGATGAAAAGCCTGTGTGACACTAATCCCCACTAAAGCATGCTCATATGGCTAATGAGGGCCACTTAGGATCGCGGCCGGGCTCTCGGCGTGAACACTGGAGTGTATGGGAACTCGGTCACATGGTGTTCCTCTGTCTGCTGCTGCTGTTAATTGCCGTGGGTTTTTTTGCCGCTTGACGCCAAAGAATGTTTAGAAACACGCAGCTGAGACACAGAGAGGGAGAGATTAACAGTTAAAGGAGGTTTCCACGGTTACGGTCCGAGATGACCCTTGCCTAAACGTAGAGGCATCTATTCATCATTTTAAACTGATCTCTGATGTATACATAGTAGGTGTGTCACATAGTCACAGGTGACAAGTGCCCAGCTGCTGATGTTCCACACGTCTATTGACACCCTATGATCTGGTCCTGGAATGAAACCACCATTCTTTGGTTGGGCTCATGAATAATTAGATGAGCTCTGCTCTGATTGGCTGGTTTACAGCATGACCCCGCCCTTAATGATCACACAGAAGCACCATGTGGAAACGGACTAAATATAATTAGCCTCTGTGTAAATAAGCTCCGCCCTCATACTATTTATTTAGCTATGCTAGTTAGCTTGGAGCTAATGCTAGTAGCTAGCATTCCCTGTACTAGCTACTGGCTCCATCTGGACACCAACACACAGTAGAGTAAAGCTGATCCTCACTATGGAGCTCTCAGTTTAAGATGATCTGCTCCAACCGCCACACACGGATACAATCACACAGCATGGCTGCTACTTACAGGCTGCTGTTGGGGGGGTGGTGGTGCTAATAAAGGTGAAGCTGCTCCTCTCTTCAGTCTCTTCAGGGTCAGACGCTGAGCGGAGCTGCTCCATATTGTCCAGAGAGGTTTGGGAATCTGTCCGGAGTGGAATGTGCAGACTGCAGGATTAAAGGTGTTCCGGGATCCTGTTAAAGATGTGGAGCTGGAGTTCCTGTTCTCCAGCTTGGTTTGGGAATTCTCTGTTCCACCTTAAATGGTGCTGCAGGACATTCTGGTGCCTGTATAAGCTGCAGTATTTAAGGTGGAACGGAACATTGGATTAGGAAGCTGGTGAACAGGAAGAACTCCACCCTGGTTTAAAGATGAACATCCACCATGTACCTCTGACAGTTGGGATCTTCCTTCACAGCCTGGAGTGATAGATGTCTCCACATAGCCACCGTTCATCGCTGTTGAACTCAGAACACGTTTATTAAGCGGATTCTAGGACACTTTCTTTAAAGGCCTGGAGGCAGAAACAGTTTGGGTGAGTTTGAAACGGTTTGAAAGAGTACAGCTACGGTTCATAACTACGTCCCTCAGTCCCCCTTTTGAGGGGTGGATTGGACTGGGCCAGTGTCCAGAGACCTGTGATAGTCTAGATCTTGAGGGGACATTGTGTCATACACTGTGTCCACTCACTGTCCACTCCATTAGACACTCCTAGCTTGCTGGACCACATCGTGACATGATTCAAGTTTCACTACATGCACACAGACCTTAACACTACCACTGTCCTTAACACCACGTCACCGTCACCAAAGACTGCAGTGGTGTCGTACCAGACTGTCATGGAGTGACTCAGAATGGCAGCGGGTCATCTTCAGTGACGAGTCCCGCTTTAGTCTTGGTGGAGACGCCCAACGAATCCGTGTGTGGAGGCACCGTGGTCAGCACCGAGATGAACGGTCTGTTGTCACACGTCCAGAAGACCTGGTGTCCCTCCACCCCTACCGCACCATCTGCAGGAACTGTGTGAGGATGTTCAAGCTGCATGGGATGGATTATCACAGGACTCCATTAGGAACCTCTACAGCTCCATACCGAGACGTCTGGCGTGTTGGGTTAGCGAACACGGCGGCCCGACGCCATACTGAGAGACAGACTTCTGTATGTGTAGCTCAATAAATATTGATCATATCAGTCTAAATTTATCATCAGTTATTGATCCTGGTCACCTTTATCCTCCTTCCCAACACACCTGCACTCCCGCACCTCCTCCTGGGAGCCACTGTCCTCCTGGTGATGAGTATAAATCTGATTGTGCTGACTGTGTGTTTAATTAAAGTAGCTCTACTGGTATCCAGGTAATCCCCAACACGGGTGGGATAACCAGTACACATGAAGCAGGGAGGTCCACCCGTACTCCGTCTCAGATGGGCGGGGCTTTGTCCGAGGGGGATGTCGCCTGGGGGCGTGGCCTCGCCAGGCTCGCAGTGAGTGCGGACTGATAGGGAGTCAGTCGAACGTGAGGCAGATACTCCACAAAGCCCAGGTTTAGTAAACCTGCATCAGCAGCAGACCCGCACACCCCGCTTCGAGGAGCCGAGCTTCAGTCCGAGTTCTGCTCCACTTCTCCTGAGCGCCACACAGGCTGGAACTTTCCGGTGGACACACAAAGTCAGGATGTCAGAGATATCTGTGAATGACCACCTCGAGGGGATACTGTCCGATTTCGAGGGTGAGTGCTCGATTCTGGGGGTCGGTCTCCTACCAGGCTAGCCTGAAGGGTCCAGAGGGGTGGAGGAGGGAAGGTAGCTCGGGTGCAGAGCTTCAGGAGAAGCTGAATGCAGAGTGGAGCTGTGTTTGGTAGGGCATGGTTAACCTCCACAGGGGAAAGTTTCAGAAGTGAGCTTAAACTTGGGTTAACTCAGTTTAACTCTGTTGCATCTTAAAGGGGAAGTCCACCCGTGTTTCAGAATTCCTGAGTAGGGCAGCCATTGAGATGTGCAGACAGCCGCTGAGCTTAGTTCGGAGTGAAATGGTTCACTGTGGAGAAACTTTTAGACTCTAGTGCTCTTTCCAGTGGTGGTGATGGGAACCAGGGGTCGTGTATACACCACACATAACCATTTTGGGGGAAATAGTGGGAAATCTGGAGCTAATAAGTTTTCTTTGGGGGTCTATTTTTTTTTCACACCCTGCAGCATGTACCCCACCACCAGAGCCGTCTCAAAACTATCAAATATCACACACCAGGCAGCGTATTCATAACCAGCTCATGTAGTAGCTTTCTGTGAGGGAGCTTTTAGAGGGGGACGTCTGGTTCCCATCACCCCGAACCACAAGGGCTTTCTTCACGTCTCAGTTACACAGTTCCCCTGTAGGTGTACCTCCTTATTCTCTCACCCAGGGGTGTTCTTTCATTCTCTAGTGTGTGTCCAGCTGCTGGACAGCTTCTCTCTGCCTCACAGCTCTGAGTTTGGAGCTTTGACTCTTAATTTAAGGCCAAATTTGAGGCAGAATGAGGCAGAACAGAGCCTGGCGGGCTTCAGCTCCCTGTAGAGCGGTGCCGCATGTGCTGAGAAGTTCCACTGCAGTCCTACAAGTTGTAGGCTCAGCTCAGGGTGGTGTAGCCTGGTGTGCTCTGCTCTACTACGGCGGGCTTCATAATGTGCAGTCAGCTTGAGACACAGCCAGGCAGCGTAACCTCAGAAATCAGTGGCCCCGTTCCAAGGACTGCACGGTCGTGATCCTATTTCGGAGCTAGCATAAATAAGATCCAGAACTTCCGAGTGATTACTCACTGTCTTTGTTGCTCCTCAGCAGAGCAGAAAAGTGAACTTTCAGAGCTTCCTGACTCGCCCCGGCTTCCTGACTCGGAGCCCCGTTACTGTCCCAGTCCCGAATGTGTTTATTTATTTATTGCCTGCGTCGTAAGCAGAGATAACGAGAACACATGGCGCTTTACGGAGCTGAGCTTCAGTCCTTTCATTTCTTCGGAGCGCCTGGAACTTTTCTGTGGACAGTTGGGAGGTCAGATGTTTCTGCCCGTGTCCGTCAGCTCTGCTTTGTTGCCCAGGCTGAAGATGTGGTGTGGAGGAGCATGTATATAATATAGACTGTGTTTATGTGAAGGGGTCATGTCTTTAAAGGGGGATTCCCCCTGTGGTTTTCCAAACTCAAATGTCAGATGATGAGATGTGAGCGTTCAGGGTGGTATGATGCGAGATGGTTCCCTCTGAGAGACATGAATCCTTTTGCCTTCTCACGTCTCCTCCATCAGGCCGCATGTTCACGACCCCTTTAATATTTGAATTTCCTGTGACGGAGCCTTTTAGAGGTGGACGTCTGGTTCCCATCACCACCACTGTGAACCAGTGCTTAGTCCTTCACATAAAACCACTTTTAAGCCAGATGAGTTTCTACATCCCAGCCATTTAACTACTCAGAAATTTAAAACATTGGTGGACTTCCCCTTTTCAGATAGGCCAGCACTGGCTGATATGAAGGGTTTGCTTTGTGTGTTGCCTAATTCAGTCTTTAATGGCCTTAAGTGTTTCTAAGATGGCGTGTGGAGAACAGTTGCATGTATATGGCGTATAGACTGGACTGTACCTGCTGTATGTTAGGTAGTAATTGCTGCACAGGGGAACTCCACCCATGTTTTAAAATTTCAGTTTGGGTTGTTGTGTATTAATTTGTGGATTAACTTTCAACGAGGGTGCTTTTAGAGGTATGTGTCTGGTTCCTATCACCACCACTGTTATGTAGTACTTCACGTCAAACCAGTCCCAAACCATGGTGATGTTTTACATAGCACCCATTTAGCTATGTAGAAATTTGAGAACACTGGTGGACTTCCCCTTTTCAAGCAGGCCAGCATTGACTAGTTGTAGACGAGTGCTTGGTTTGTGTGTTGCCTAAATTCCACTTTCCTGAAGCATTTAAGAAACGCAGTGCAAAGGAACCCGAGTTGCCTGTAAATAGCACATAGACTATGTCTATGGTAAGTGGTAAGTGCTTGAAAGGGGAATTCCACCCATTTTCCAAAATTTCTGCATCAGTCCATTGATGAGATGTAAACATTAAGAGGGGTTTGGTGTGAAGTGGTTCACTGGAGAGACGTTGAGAGGCATGCCTCTTTCTGTCCTGGCTGTATGTGTTTTGGGTGTTCTCATGTGACACCAGGCAGCACATTCATGACCCTGTTTATTTAATAGCTTTTGATAGGGGAGCTTTGAGAGGTGAACGTCTGGTTCCTATCACCACCGCTGTAAACAACTAGGTAGCCCTTCACATCAAGCCACTCTGAAACTGTGACAAATGTGTTCATCCTCCCCATTTAAGTATGCACAAATTTCCACAAACTGGTGGACGTCCCCTTTCGAAGTATTCCAGCACTGGCGGCTGTTGAGGATGAGCGCTCGCTCTGTGAGTTGCCTAATGCCGAGTGGTCTGTAATGGCCTAAAGCGCTTCTAAGATGCCGTGTGGAGGAAGATGAGTGGCCTGTATACAGCGTAGTGACGGTATCTATGTTAAGTAGTGACTGCTTTAAAGGGGAACTCCACCCGTCTTTCATAATTCCAGGATTTTAAAAGCTACCATGGGGTTGAATGAGACTTTAGTCGCTTCTAGTTGAGTTATGATGATGGTAGCTTGAGCTCCACTGAAGCGCCGAAATCACAGATGGCCTCGTTCCAAGGGCCGCATGTCTGTGATTCCAGTTTCGGAACTAAATAAATAAGATCCAGAGCTTCCCAGTGATTACTCTCCGTCTCTGTTGCTCACTCTGGGAGCGTAGAAGTGAACTTTGTGAAATGAGTGAGAGGCTTTGTAGGCTTCCTGACTTCGAGCCGCCATACATTCCACCGGTGTGGGACTGTAATTAGCTCCCCGAGCTCATAAAACCCGGCCCTCCTCTTTACATCGCCGCTGCATTTAGAAACGCGGCCTTCCTGGCCCTCGCCGCGACCGTGTCCTCTGTTGGATTCGGCACACATTTCCGAGGAATCCCCCCCCCCCCCCGGTAGATTCGTCAGGAACCGACACTCAGCAGGGTCTGCAGAACAATGGCCCTCTCTCTCTCTCTCTCTCTCTCTCTCTCTCTCTCTCTCTCTCTCTCTCTCTCTCTCTCTGTCTCTCTCTGGTGACGCTTCAGTGTTTAGACAGGTGCTGATCTGAGGAGGGAAACAAATTAGTTTGGGACCGTTGCTGTTAGGTATATGTGAGCTCCTGCATGTCCTTGGGAACAGTCGGAGTGACGCCCTGCTCGGAACTTTCTCCAGGATTTGCCGTACCCTGATAGACACCGCTGCTGCGTGGTGTAGTCTCGCAGCTTGTTTACGTCTAGGCTACGTACATTGCATACAAATTGGCTGACCCATTAAAGCCACTGCTCCGCTGCATGGTAAACAAACACATCAGACCAGCTCTCATATACACCCCCCCAGACCACCCCCCACCCGGAGCGGTAATAACATTAAGGAATGCCGCTGTGGCCGCTGGAGACGCGGAGTCTGTGATGCTGCAGGCTGATAGTCACAATCCACATTAATCCGTACTGTGTTTACCGACGAGATACTCTGCATGGAGGCCAATTAAAAAGTAATGCCTCGGAATGCGCTCGGACCCCTCGTCCCGCCGGCCGGGGGGAGTTATGAACTCTGATAGCGGTTTATTAGATTTCGGCGGTACTGTAGGGGCTCCTGAGCGTGTGTTGAAAGGCGCAGTGTCCTCCCAATCAAACCCATAATCGAGCCATGTGATTCCGGCGAGGAGATGCCACTAGAGAGGCGTTGCATTCTTCCAGCTTCACCTCCAACCGAGCCAACCGGGGTCACTTTCAAACAAGGGGCCACTGTGCCGCCCGGTGCCTGAGCGCGGATGTACAGTGCCTTCGTTCACTCTCTGTGCTTCTGAACGCCTGGCTGGAATGTCCCGGGGCGGGTGGTCAGCAGTGTAGCCCCTTTATGTGGGCGTCTGTGGCTGTTTGCATGTCTTTAAAACACGGAGTGGGGGACGTGAGGGTCTTGTGTGGGACGTGTTAATCACTAAACTCGAACACGGTCTCTGATGTCCTCAGCATAACCGCCTCGGACACTTAAACTCTCCATACAGACTGTAGGTAGATGTTGTTGGTCAGCTCATTGAGATAGTCCATGATGGTAGCTGTGTGATCTGTTGACCCCTGGGTTCTGTGGTAGCTGTGTGATCTGTTGACCCCTGGGTTCTCTGGTAGCTGTATGATCTGTTGACCCCTGGTTCTGTGGTCGCTGTACGATCTGTTGGCCCCTGGGTTCTGTGGTAGCTGTGTGATCTGTTGACCCCTGGTTCTGTGGTAGCTGTGTGATCTGTTGACCCCTGGTTCTGTGGTAGCTGTGTGATCTGTTGACCCCTGGGTTCTGTGGTAGCTGTGTGATCTGTTGACCCCTGGGTTCTCTGGTAGCTGTGTGATCTGTTGACCCCTGGTTCTGTGGTCGCTGTATGATCTGTTGACCCCTGGTTCTGTGGTAGCTGTGTGATCTGTTGACCCCTGGGTTCTGTGGTCGCTGTACGATCTGTTGACCCCTGGGTTCTGTGGTAGCTATGTGATCTGTTGACCCCTGGTTCTGTGGAGCTGTGTGATCTGTTGACCCCCGGTTCTGTGGTAGCTGTGTGATCTGTTGACCCCCGGTTCTGTGGTAGCTGTGTGATCTGTTGACCCCTGGTTCTGTGGTCGCTGTATGATCTGTTGACCCCTGGGTTCTGTGGTTGCTGTGTGATCTGTTGACCCCTGGGTTCTGTGGTAGCTGTGTGATCTGTTGACCCCTGGGTTCTGTGGTAGCTATGTGATCTGTTGACCCCTGGTTCTGTGGAGCTGTGTGATCTGTTGACCCCTGGTTCTGTGGTAGCTGTGTGATCTGTTGACCCCTGGGTTCTGTGGTAGCTGTGTGATCTGTTGACCCCTGGGTTCTGTGGTAGCTGTATGATCTGTTGACCCCTGGTTCTGTGGTAGCTGTGTGATCTGTTGACCCCTGGGTTCTGTGGTCGCTGTGTGATCTGTTGACCCCTGGGTTCTGTGGTAGCTGTGTGATCTGTTGACCCCTGGGTTCTGTGGTAGCTGTGTGATCTGTTGACCCCTGGGTTCTGTGGTAGCTGTGTGATCTGTTGACCCCTGGTTCTGTGGTAGCTGTGTGATCTGTTGACCCCTGGTTCTGTGGTCGCTGTGTGATCTGTTGACCCCTGGGTTCTCTGGTAGCTGTACGATCTGTTGACCCCTGGGTTCTGTGGTAGCTGTGTGATCTGTTGACCCCTGGGTTATGTGGTAGCTGTGTGATCTGTTGACCCCTGGGTTCTCTGGTAGCTGTGTGATCTGTTGACCCCCTGGGTTCTGTGGTAGCTGTGTGATCTGTTGACCCCTGGTTCTGTGGTAGCTGTGTGATCTGTTGACCCCTGGTTCTGTGGTAGCTGTGTGATCTGTTGACCCCTGGTTCTGTGGTAGCTGTGTGATCTGTTGACCCCTGGGTTCTGTGGTAGCTGTGTGATCTGTTGACCCCTGGGTTCTGTGGTAGCTGTGTGATCTGTTGACCCCTGGTTCTGTGGTAGCTGTACGATCTGTTGACCCCTGGGTTCTGTGGTAGCTGTGTGATCTGTTGACCCCTGGGTTCTGTGGTAGCTGTACGATCTGTTGACCCCTGGGTTCTGTGGTTGCTGTGTGATCTGTTGACCCCTGGGTTCTGTGGTAGCTGTGTGATCTGTTGACCCCTGGGTTCTGTGGTAGCTATGTGATCTGTTGACCCCTGGTTCTGTGGAGCTGTGTGATCTGTTGACCCCCGGTTCTGTGGTAGCTGTGTGATCTGTTGACCCCCGGTTCTGTGGTAGCTGTGTGATCTGTTGACCCCTGGTTCTGTGGTCGCTGTATGATCTGTTGACCCCTGGTTCTGTGGTCGCTGTGTGATCTGTTGACCCCTGGGTTCTGTGGTCGCTGTACGATCTGTTGACCCCTGGGTTCTGTGGTTGCTGTGTGATCTGTTGACCCCTGGGTTCTGTGGTAGCTGTGTGATCTGTTGACCCCTGGGTTCTGTATTGTGGTGATGTACGATCTGTGCTGTGTGTGATCTGTTGACCCCTGGGTTCTGTGGTAGCTGTGTGATCTGTTGACCCCTGGGTTCTGTGGTAGCTGTGTGATCTGTTGACCCCTGGTTCTGTGGTAGCTGTGTGATCTGTTGACCCCTGGTTCTGTGGTAGCTGTGTGATCTGTTGACCCCTGGGTTCTCTGGTAGCTGTACGATCTGTTGATCCCTGGTTCTGTGGTAGCTGTACGATAGTGGGTGTTTTGGAAATGCCTCGAGAGGAGGGGAAGTGGAGCTAACAGCACTGGTGGTCTTGCCTCCTCTTCCTCCTGTTATGGCACGCGATCTAAGGAGCCCAGAGCGGAGCTGGCCGGCGGTTGTGCTGCCGGCCGAGGTCATATGCTCTTTAGTCATGCTAACTATGGAAGTCTGAAAGAATATGGCCGTGTTCTTTCAGCGCAGACGAGGCAGGCTGCCTTCCGTTCTCTGCCCTAGTGGTCTCCATGAAAAAGGTCACTGAGGGGGAAGTAAGACCTGATACAGGCTGCTTGGCTCCTAGCTTCACGATGGGGCTTTATGATGGTGCCCTCATCCGGTTACCTCGCCCCCTGCAGAAACAGCTCCCAGAGTCGAAGTGACTCGAGCGAGGATGGGCAGTGTAGCAGTGCTTCGTCCTGTAGGGCTTTATTAATAGTTCTGTTTAACCGGATTTACCGCATAACATAACTTTCCACAGATGTGCGGTTTTATCAAGCGGTGATAATTAGTTTTTGCACCACTTCACTCATCCTCAACACAAACAGCTGCTCCCAGGAGGAGGTGTGGGAGTGCAGGTGTGTTGGGAAGGGAGATAAAGGTGACCAGGATCAATAACTGGTGATAAATTTAGACTGATATGATCAATATTTATTGAGCTACACATACAGAAGTCTGTCTCTCAGTATGGCGTCGGGCCGCCGTGTGGACGAAGGGACAATGTTGGTGATGGATAAAGGAATGAAGGGATGGAGTGTTGGTGTTTGGCTACAATGGTGCCGTGCCAGGCGGTCATGGAGAATGGCAGCGGGTCCTTGACCAATGAGTCCGTTAACCAGACGTCTCGGCATGGAGTCCTAGAGGTTCCAGATGGTGTCCTGTGATAATCCATCCCACGCAGATGGAGTATTCTGAAAGCAGGATGACTGGAGGACACCACTCCTCGCTGAAGGTCTGCGATCGTGGCTGTTGGGTCGGTCAGGTACAGAGATAAGGCTTGACCACATCACATGCGCATCTGAGCCTGAAGCTTGAATCAGTTGCATGTCTCACAATGTCAACCCTGCCCACCAGGTTCCATTCCTGTCGGCTGGTTCCTCCTGGCTGCAGCTCCTTGTGCGACTGCGTGAGAGACGCAGCCTAGCTTCTATATACGGACTGTAGATACAGCGGTTCCTGCACACTGTATATCATAAAGACTGGAAGAGTCAGTTTTCCCAGATTGAAGGTCTGTAAATGTGGCACCACTGGGAGACGCACGTCAGTTCCAGCTGGCCGAACCTCTGAACACCCGGCTGTAATATGTTTTCCCCGTATCGGCTACCTCTGTACTCCAGCACCCTTTACTCACTGAGCTCGTTATTTGAGATAAATGGCAACCCCTGAACTGCCTCAGTCATCTGTTCCAACACTTACGTGAGTTACGGTACGCGTAACAAGACAGCCGTCAGGTTGTAAACGGACCTGCCATGTTACCCCATCAAGAATTTGGCAGCAGGTTCCAGCCCATGGCTCTGACACGTTGGCGTACAATTGCCTGACACTCTATCCGGCTAATGAAGCGTGCTAGCGAACCGGCACCTGTTGAATGCACGTTCTCGTTCTTGGTTTTCTCGCGTCGTATGTGGATTCCCTTCCCTGAGTTGCGTCTAAGTGCTGCACCGATGGCTCCACTCTTATGTGGGAGCACGGGAACAAAAGAAAGAACAACAAGAGTGTCTCGGAGTGTGAAAGTTCTTCTGGAGAAGCCCCCCGGGGCGCAGAACACGGGGCCTTGTTTGCAGTACAGCAGAGCTGCAAATAGCGGCTCGGAATTTGGCTTCCAG
Source organism: Prochilodus magdalenae (assembly GCA_024036415.1). Classification (NCBI taxonomy): domain Eukaryota; kingdom Metazoa; phylum Chordata; class Actinopteri; order Characiformes; family Prochilodontidae; genus Prochilodus; species Prochilodus magdalenae. The sequence continues at coordinate 89,269 of JAMWET010001436.1, read as the reverse complement.
ATGTGCCGGAGCAGAGGTGGTCTCCTGAGGTGGAGGACTCAGCCGTGTGCCGAAGGGTCATCAGAGAATACCTGTGTGGAATGCGGTGGGGAGAGGGGGGAGGGTAACTGGGGGGAGAAAGCTTTCACGGCGGGCCTGGGCAAGCCTCTCCATGCCTGGCCAGGTCTCTGCTCTTCCTTTAAAGCGCTGGTTCCCAACACGCGTGCTGGAGTACATTTATTACATTTCTATTTATGGCTGTAGCAGGTTTTTATCCAGAGTGACTTCACTAAAACCGTAATTAAAGAGGAATCCAAACTTTTACCGCTTAACTGTCTATTACGCAGACCTGAATGGCTCTAAGAGGTTCCCATCATCGGTCTACCATCGTAGACTGTGTAGCAAGATAGGTTCACTAGTCTACAGACAATAGCCTATTTATTTATTTGTTTATTTATTTATTTTTTGCTGACTGTGGGAAACATTGGCTGTATGTTTTGCACAGGCCATGCTGTCAGTTAATACCCTCATTATCGAAAGAATAATAGCACCCATAAATAAATAATACATTTAGACTGATATGATTATTATTCATTGAGGAGTCTCTCAGTATGGCGTCTCGGTATGGAGCTGTAGAGGTTCCTGATGGAGTCCTGTGATAATCCATCCCATGCAGCTTGAACATCCTCACACAGGTTACAGTGCATGATGTGGGTGATCGTGCGGTAGGGCGTGGAGGTGGAGGGACACCAGGCCTTCTGGACGTGTGACACCTACCAGACCGTTCATCTTGGTGCTGGCTCGCTGGACCACGGGGGGGGTCCCACCAATGGTGCCTCCACAAACGGATTCGTTGGGCGTCTCCACCAAGGACTAAAGCGGGACTCAGTCACTTCGAACGTGAAAGATGACCCGCTGCCATTCTGAGTCACTCCATGACAGTCTGGTACGACACCACTGCAGTCTTTGGTGACGGTGACGTGGTGTTAAGGACAGTCGTGGTAACGGTCTGTGTGCATGTAGTCCTGCGTGGTGCAGCCGTCTGCTGATGGTGCTGCACTAACAGGACTCAGTCAGGTACAGAGATAAGGCCCGGCTGAACATTAGCATTAGCATGACTCACGATGTCTGCCCTACCACTGAGTTTCATTCCTGAGTGTGTCGGCTTCAGCAGAGACGCAGTAATGTGTGTATGATGTGTAAAGGTGTTCCCTTTAGGAGATGTGTTAACTTATTTTCACTTTGACCATAGATGTCATTTGACCGGGGGTGCCCAAACATTTGCATGCGACTGTATGTCTGCGTTCTAGACCCCCTTGAAGCCCTGCATGTTCCAGTCACCCACACTGCAATACATGTACAGCATTTCACTCTTTTCCCAGAGCGCCTTCAGAGACTCTGGGCCCTGAGGTGCTCTAGCACGGCTGGATTATCGCTTGGCTCGGTTCTAACAGAGCATGCTAGATACCCAGGTCTGCAGTGTTACTCCAGGACCCGGATTAGGGGCCACAGCTTCAGAGGAAGCACCAGAACCTGTGCACTTGAGCATGTTCAGGAGTCAGTGCTGTTCGAATGGACCTGAGTCGCTTTGGAGAGATCTGTGAGGCATGTTGTTGATTATGGATGCTGCCTGCCCTCACAGCTTGCTTGGGGATGGTAGAGGTTTATAGCCAGATGGCTAAATGTTTCACTCTTGCTAGGCTTCCCCCAGGGCCCCTCTCTCCCTGCCTGCCCTGAGGCTGTCGTTACCCATGCGCGGGACCCTTCCCTGTAAACCCTTCAGCACCTCGAGGCAATGCGGAGACCTGAAAGAGCCTGCGTCCTAATGTAATACCTGAATGATCTGGGGCGCATGACGAATGTGAGGAGTCTCTTTTGATTCCCTGTGTTGTAAAAAAGCCACGCGTGATGGGCAGAATGTTTCGTCACCGTTTACCAGCCTTTGCTGCAAAGCCTCATGTGCCCGCCGTGGCAGCCCCTGTGCCGCAGAGCGGTGGGGATCTGCTTCTGCTCACATGGAACCAAACCTCGCCCCTGGGGTAGAACAAGCCAGCGCAGCGTGGCATGCATCTTATTTCCAATTTACAAGACGCCTAAACGGATGTGTAAGATGTCTAATGAATGGAATGCCAACAGATTTGTGCTACAGGAAGCCTGCCATCGACGCCCATTCCTCACAGGGCCACAGAAAACAGTCAGCCTGACTCCGGAGAGCACCCTCGGGTAAGCCGGCTAGACCCTGCTGGGGATCAGAAGGGGAGCAGGAAGCTCCTAGGCTCCCCTCTTTTCATCAGATCCAGGGAGTGTTGTGGCAAACCCTGTGCAAGCAGAGAGGATTAAGCCCCTGCGAAGTTGCAAGAAAGCAGTGCAAAGATGGAGCGCTTGGCTGCCAGCGTAATTATTTCCTGAGTGTTTGACAGGGTGCCAGTAATTACCTGATACCAGCCCCTCTTTATCTCAGTCAAAGGGGAGTGCAAGTTTACACTTGCATGTGCTGCTCTTCGAAGAGAGCTGTTAGGCTCCGTGCCACTCAGATTCCACCCGCCGCCCTCGCTCCTTCTCAGCGTCCTCCTGGAACACCAGTTAGCTAAACTAGCGTGCGCAGCTTCATCACTTCGAGGGCCATTGTACCATCACCTACAGAGTCTACGGCGGCTCCCATATCGAATCAAAAGGCTCCCTGATGGTGTCCTTCTCAGGACGGATTCCTCTCCGCAGCCCCGAAGGGAATAACAGCATGTGTAGCGATCATGCACAGACAGACATGCGCCTGCCGCACAAAGCATCCCCGCTGCTGGAATCTGATTACAGCTTAAACTCTCCCAGCTGTGTGGCCTGTGATGGGCGAGCGGAAACAAAGGGGCCGTGGTCCATGCACTGTACAGGGGAGGCTGTGAAATGTGATTTGATTTAGTGCTCGTAGGCTCGACGACTCTAATTGGCAGCACACCCTACAGGGAGAAACGCACTGCTACTCCGGCGAGCAGCGATAGAGATCAGCGCTACTCAAGATGGCATGATAGGTGCTGGCTGATAACACTACATTTACACAGTGCAGGACAAATGCACCTGAAAGGCGGGCAAGTTTTCCGACTCTGGCTTCGCCTCCAGCACGGAGCTGTCATGGTGTCTGGGTTTGAAGCTGGGGTTTAAACGTCTCACACGTTTCAGAGAAAAGAGAACGCAGATTGGTCAGTTTTGCATTTGTCAGCTGTGCATGGCTGTGGCCTGAATTGGTCGGAACAGGTAGCCACGCTTTTAACTGAGGACCGAAGTTGCCGTCCCATGTTGCCCTCTGGACCCCTGGGATCGTCAGTCCTGATACGTCTGTTCCCATCCCAGGATTCATTGGCGGTTCCGCCTCACCCGAGTGCACTTCTTTAAAAACTTTTGCTTCTCCATCCGGCCGTTTGTGTTTGTGTACGCTGTCCAGTTTCAGCCCTCCAGTGAGCCAGTGAAAGGACCAGACGCAAGCGCGAGTTCTGGAAGGCTTCGGCCTCTAGCGTGTTTCAGCTGTCGCCGTGCATTGCGCTGAAGCCCACGCAAAATACTTCTAGCTGCCACTTCTGCTTGCGTCCTGCTGCAGTGCTCTCAGGACAGTCTTATTGTCCTCTGAAGGAATTCTGGGTCATGGCAAAAGGCGGCTGTAATCCAAGCCCTCGGCCCCTGACACTGTGCCTGTGAATCGCCTCTTTGTGCCGGGGAAGAGCCGCTGCCTTTCACAAAGGCAGAAGGTCGGAAAGCAGTGTTTGCAGTGGTCTTTGTGCCGCAGGTTGTGGGAACGGAGGGATTATACAGTGTCACCACAATTTACATGCTCCAGGTGTAGACTTACCGCTCGGAGCCTTTTCTGGCCGGGTGCTTGTACCTGGCGTTTCCTGGGCTGGTTTTCTAACCAGCCCAAGTTTCTGTTGTTTTTACTCTCAAGGTGGCTTCTTGGTGTCTGCCGTTTGTTACGCTGCTTCACCCCTGTATCGCACGGTACCGTTTGCTCCGGCAAGCGTACAGACTGTCCTGGAATTAGCCGTGAGTGTGTGCGACACCCTGATCTGTGTGCTCCACTGTTCAAAGCCTTTATTGTTGCAGGAGTGAAGCAAACGGTTTACAGTGAGAGTCGGGAAGACAAGCGCTTACAAGACATAACCTGGCCAGTGGAATGAAGCCTATCTTTACACGATGATGTCATGGCAGCCTCAAAGCGAGATCAAACAGACACCATCGTAATTGCGGCCTGGCCTTTAACAGTGTGTCTGACAGAAGTCCATTCAGAGAGGCATCCAGGCCTATATACACAACTCAGCAGGCCTTTCAACCTTTATTGCCTCTATAAAACCTGGGAAGCGACGGTTACGCAGGATTGATTATGGCTGTTGGGAAAACAGTGAATTTCTTTGATTTACACGAAAGTAAACTCTGATAAAAATCTCCATAACGCCCGGAAAGCTGACAGGCGCCTTTGATTTACGATGTATAACAGCTTACATGCTGCAGAAAAGTCTTGGAGCATTTCTAATGTTCTAATGCTGGTTTAACTCTGTTGCTCGGTTGGTACCGTATACATGAACCCAGTGCATCCAATAAAAATGCCACTGCAGGAGTTTCGTTTAATCGGATCCAAATGTGAGCATGAGCGGGATCGCATATCCTTTACAACCTCCATGAAACCGTCCGAAACAGAATTATGACGAAGTGTATCTTCTCGTTAAAGTGTTGCAGGTATTTAATCGTGACTCTTTTATCTCCTCCACAGCCTTGAAGAGATCCTTTGATATCGATGATGTTGATGAGATCCCTACATTCTCCCCAACCTCCTCCGTCACATCCCCCATCAGTCCGAGCTCCATCCTCGGCAAGACCAGCGAGGTCAGGAGTGCAGGCAACCACATGTCCCCGACATACCGCTCGCGGATCAGCCTGAGCTCCAGCCCTGCTCAAAGTCCTGCCATGAAAAACAGGATGGTGTCCAGTCTGTCCTTCAATCGGGGGACCATGGGAAAGCCCACTATCCACTCCAACACCGGAATCAACCGTGCTGCCTCCTTCCAGAACAAATTCAATCCCAATGGCTTTAATTCTTGTTCAGGACCTGGCAGTGACAATGACAGCCTTCACAGCTCCTCCTCCAGTCTGGAATACCAGGCATCATCCAAACTGAGCTCCTACACCAGTCCGCCGCAAAGCCCCATGGGGGTGGGTGAGTATAAGGCCCAGCGCTTGGGAAGCCCAGCTTTGAAGAAGTTCTCCTCCCATGGGAACATGTTCCACTCAGAGTTAGAGGGCCCCCTTGTGATCCCCACGGAGCCTTTGGGGATCAGCCATGGCTCCATGCCTTCACTGGACCTCCAGATGGCTGAGAGTGGTGGAATGAGACAAGCAGTTTCACCTGGCACAAGATTTCCTAACGCTCCTGTTACCTGGAATGCACACCGTCTCCACAACAACAGCATGGCTGGGAAGGATTCCTCAATCAACCACCAGCCCCTAAAAACCAAAGAGCCTGCTAGACTCAACAAGTTCCCCCTCGACCTCGATCACCTCGTGGCCAAACCTCCACCCCAAGAGGGACCTGTGGCACCAAGACCACCTCCGCGATTTCACCCAGTGTCCACCAGCCCTACTGTATCTGCCAGCCCCTCTGCTTCTGTCAGCAGTTTGGACAGCACTGATCTTCCCGTGGGTCCCAACTACACTGCAGAGAAGCGCGAGGCTACCACGCCGCCTGGAGCCATCCCGGTTCCCAACATCAGTGAATCTCCTGTGCTGCTCTCCCCTGCCCAGACACCCCGCTTCAACCTGGTCTCTCAGCCTCAGGTGGTCCAGATTGCTCCTGCTACGTCACCTCCACCCACACAGGTCAACATCATCAGCAGTACTTCACGCAGCGAGTCTCCAGCCAAGGAGAGCGTGGGCTCCATTCTCCAGAGGATCGCCTCTTTCTCCAGAGTAGAAGCCAAGGTGCCCATGCCCAGCCCCAGCCCCATCACCCCCCTAAGCAATGGAGTCAAGAGAGAGTCTCCGGCCGTGCAGCACAGGAGATCTGAAGGTATGCTCGCCCGTGTGTGAACGTGTGTGTGAATGTAGACAGGCTAGTACAGAGACGAGAGCACCCTCCATGCTGCCTCGGTTCACAGGTTCCGTGGTGGGTTGGTTTTGAGATCTGAAGGAGTGTTTGCAGTCCGAAATGGCTTTTACGTCACAAGATCCATCAGGATAGTCAGGAAAAAAGATTTCGGATATGCAAATGAGCTTGTCTCAACTTGGATCAACGTCATATGTGAGCTTAGGAAGACTAATGAAGCCTGCTTCTTGGTACCATGCGCCGAATCGGAAGCTTCACTCTGCTCTGCTCCAGAATGTCTGGTGTCGGGTTGCACGTGGTACAGAGTACAGCCTTAGCACATAGCAACGCTTACATTCTACTCCTATAGATCTAACATTATTATCTCTTATCCACAAGCTAACTCGAGGGAAAGATGAAAGCTGAAATCAGATGAGTTCAGCTGATCAGAAAGTCTTAATGACGTTAGATTGATACTGTTTGTTGTGAATTCCAGCCACCTGTTATAGAATTCAGTGATGGTAAGATTCTGAGTGGTGCCGCTGTCTCCAGACGTCCAGTCAAATCCCTGTAGACTTCATTGCTTATTTCTGGGATCTACACTCACCGTCAAAAGAAGGAGGTGCGGGAGTGCAGGTGTCTGGGGAAGGAAGATAAAGGTGACCAGGATCAATAACTGGTGATAAGTTTAGACTGATATGATCAATATTTACTGAGCTACACATACAGAAGTCTGTCTCTCAGTATGGCGTCGGGCCGCCGTGTTCGCTAACCCAACACGCCAGACGTCTCGGTATGGAGCTGTAGAGGTTCCTGATGGTGTCCTGTGATAATCCATCCCATGCAGCTTGAACATCCTCACACAGTTCCTGCAGATGGTGCGGTAGGGGTGGAGGTGGAGTCACACTGGGTCTTCAGACGTGTGACGACAAATCGTTCATCTCGGTGCTGACCACGGTGCCTCCACACACGGATTCGTTGGGCGTCTCCACCAAGACTAAAGCGGGACTCGTCACTGAAGATGACCCGCTGCCATTCTGAGTCACTCCATGACAGTCTGGTACGACACCACTGCAGTGTTTGGTGACGGTGACGTGGTGTTAAGGACAGTCGTGGTAACGGTCTGTGTGCATGTAGTCCTGCGTGGTGCAGCCGTCTGCCGATGGTGCTGCAGTAACAGGATGACTCATGGAGGACACCACTGCTCACTGGAGGTCTGTAATGGTGGTGTTGGGTCAGTCAGGTACAGAGTTAAGGACCTTCAACGTGAACCTTTAGCATGTCTCACGATGTTAACTCTACCCACCAAGTTTCCTTCCTGTGGGTTCCCTCTGGGTGCAGCTGTTTGTGCAGCTGGTTTTTGATGATGTGTACATTAATACTTTTATGAAGTTATGCTTTAGAAATTTAAAAACCATACCTTCGTCTTTAAGGAGAGGAGGCCGGTGCTCACCCAGAGACTCACAGACGAGGTTTATTTAGAATTGTGTGTTCGTGCCAGTTGTGCCATGCATTGTTTTTCCCCGTCCGCTGAGCATTCACTTAAGGGCAAGATCCTGTCTCTGTAGGGAATACCATTAGCTGAGTAAACAGACGTGTGCAGGTCTGGAGGCCGGCCTTGTAGCTGAAGTGCTGCTGTCACCACAGCTGTCTTTCCGCATCTCTCCAGTATACAGCAGGGAAGGATAAAAAAATAGAAGGGGGAAAACGGGGAGGAATTCCTGGCATATCAACAAATAGCTGAGTGTGAACAGTGATAACAGCGCGGGGAGGCCTGTCATCACCGCCTATCCAGCTCAGGGATCCCTGGCGGCCGTGGCAGAGCAGGATCCTGCCAGAGGCGCGTGAGTCAGGCCTGTTTACAGCGCAGCCTCTCAGGTGTGCCGCTCCGCGTCCCCAGACCAGCAGCCCGCGGTCCCCGTTCACCGCGGGAGCCGGTGGAAACGGAAAGAGCCCGTCGGAAGCCTCGGCGCTGCAATTTAATGGCTTTGTGGGCTGATTGACAGAAATGTTTCTGGTGTTTGAGATCGAGGCAGCAGCCTGCGGGACATGAAAGGAAGCGGATTGAATTGGCTCGGCAGCGGAGTGTGCAAAATTACAGCTCCGGCGGTATAGCCGCGTCCCCTGGGTCAGGACATCTGGGTCTTCAAAAAGCTGCTGATGAAAGCAAGATGCACGAACAAAGAGCCGCATCACGGAACCCCGACATGATGCGGAGGCTAGGAAGCGGGAAAGAGCCAAAGCTCGAGTTAATGAAGGCAAGGATGAGTCAGTTGGAAGCGGCGAGGTCTGCTTTCCATGAGGTTTGTTTACAAACATCAAAAGGCAGCGAGAGAACATTTGGGGTTGCGGAGCTGGCACTGTGGGCCAACATGCGGTGACGCATGTTGATCAGAGTTAATTGAAGCCTCCTTCTGAGGAGACGGTGACCCGACTGGTCGGACCAGAGGACGTTCAGGTTGAATGATGTGTGTTTGTAGATTTCGGGTCGTAATGAATTGAACCTCTGGCTTCCACTGGAGAAGTAGAGAGGCTGCTCCGAGCCAGCCGGAAATGTGTTTCTCGTTCCCTTAGCGCGGGCTGCAGCTCATGTTTTCCTTTCTTTCCTTTCTTTTCGCCTCCCTCCCTTCTCCCTTCCTGGGGTCATGTAACGGGAGGGGCTGCTTGCTTTTCCTGACCTAAGAAAGGAGCAGTGAAGTATGAGGGCCCCGTGGGTGCCTGGGACTACGCTTGACTATCCATGTGCAGCTTGTCCTGCGGCACCAGTCTTGGCTATCTCCTGAGGTCAGCATAAACTAACCCCGAGGTGGACTATTTTTTATTTTTTTACATTGACATGCACATGGACCCCAGGCAGCTGGGATGCAGGCGACCCCCACGCTGCCATGTTTTCCCTGGAACGTAAACATGCCTTGGTTTGCGGAGGGTGATTTATAATATCCAGCGGAAGTTTAAGGGGAGGGAGAATAGGTGCTGCCCTGAGCCAAGCACCCTGGACCGGCCCCGCTGTGTTTGCACTCTGGAGGTGGTGTTATGGATGGATGTGCTGATGAATCTGAGACCAGGCCAGTGCAAGCCTTAGCGTTCTGCGTACAGGAGGGTCCCAGTTATCGTTACCTCGTCACAGTCATTCGTGCTGATCTCAGTGGAGACGCGGTTTGTTTTACAGTCACTCGTCTTCTAAACCCCCCTAATCCTACTGGGTCTCGGGGGGGGGGGAGTGCTGGAGCCAATCCCAGCTCTCAAAGGCAGGATATACCCTGGACAGGCTGCCAGTCAATCAGTGTCCCCAATCCACCTGGCTCTTGGACCTCGGACACCCCACCCGGCCCTTCTTGCTGTGAGGCAACAGCGCTACCCACTGCCTAGGGTTGCCACCCGTCCCGTAAATTCCGAAATCGTCCTTTATTTGGCAATTAAATGTTGCGTCCCATATGAAAACAATACGGAAACGCGATTTGTTCCGTATTTCCGTAAATGTCCGTAAATTTGTTATGTATTTCCGTAAATGTCCGTAAATTTGTTCCGTATTTCCATAAAGGTCCGTAAATTTGTTCCGTATTTCCGTAAATGTCCGTAAATTTGTTCTGTATTTCCGTAAATGTACGTAAATTTGTTCCGTATTTCCATAAAGGTCCGTAAATTTGTTCCGTATTTCTGTAAATGTCAGTAAATTTGTTCTGTATTTCCGTAAAGGTCCGTAAATTTGTTCCGTATTTCTGTAAATGTCCGTAAATTTGTTCTGTATTTTCGTAAAGGTCCGTAAATTTGTTCCGTATTTCCATAAAGGTCCGTAAATTTGTTATGTATTTCCGTAAATGTCCGTAAATTTGTTTTGTATTTCCGTAAATGTCCGTAAATTTGTTCTGTATTTCCGTAAAGGTCCGTAAATTTGTTCCGTATTTCCGTAAAGGTCCGTAAATTTGTTCCGTATTTCCGTAAATGTCCGTAAATTTGTTCCGTATTTCCGTAAAGGTCCGTAAATTTGTTCTGTATTTCCGTAAAGGTCCGTAAATTTGTTCCGTATTTCCGCAAAGGTCCGTAAATTTGTTCCGTATTTCCGTAAAGGTCCGTAAATTTGTTCCGTATTTCTGTAAATGTCCGTAAATTTGTTACAGTATTTCCGTAAGTGTCCGATAAACACGTGTGTCACCCATAATTGATCACACTTTTCCCCCCATCAGAATCAGATCAGATCAGATCATATGGGACGCGATTTCGAACACGTCACTCACACAAAACCGCGCCCCCCCATCCTTTATTTTCATTTCTGAAAGGTGGCAACCCTACCACTGCCCCACCATGCAGCCCTCGCGACAAACAGTTCTAACCTCTAACTGGGTGCTGTAACACCTTTAGAGGGCAGCGGTGAGTCAGTGGGCTGCTCCGTGTTGACAGCTAGGAAGCTAATGGGCGATTAGGCATGTAGTATGACTAGCTAAGGTTTTATGATCGTGATGGGACTAAGTGAGATCCTCATTTGTGGAGCCATTCCTATCAGCGGTCTGAGCACGCCCGGGTCCTGAAATAACCTAACTCATTTTCCCAGTCAGTAACACCATGTGGATGATTGACATGCCTTATGAATATCACGTATGTGAGATGATCGTAGGCCTGAAAATGACTGACATGTCTTCCCTGTGTTTCATACCAAACAGTGCAGGCATAAGTGTGTCGCTGAGGCATGCCATGCTCTGGCGATCTGTGCCATGCGATGTTCAGGGGTTTATTTTGTTGGCACAGCGGCGGGCATGACGGTGGGCAGCAGAGATTCATCAGAATCAGGTCCAGTGCTAGACAGAGCTATAAACTTCAGATCTGTGGCACATATGGGCCAAACTCCCCGTGCATCTGGGACGTGGGCGCCGGGCGCGGGTCACATGCTCAGTGTTTTCCGAGCGTTTACAGTGTTTTGTTTTTCCTCCTGCTTTCCTCCTCTCCCTGAATATCTGGGCACGCAGCGCAAACAGATGTTCCAGCGTGGCGAGGCTGATAGGAAACACCAGATCATGTTTTCGACACGCCGCGTTTCGTGCCTCGTTTCATATTTTTCGAGACGGGTATTTTTAGATGGAACCGCTCACGCCCGTCGTTCGGCACAATGTCGGGCTGCTCTTCAACTTCCTGTGATAACATGGGGAAAAGATCATTCATTCGCGCCGCTGGAGCCGCTCCTGACACAATCCCAGCTGTGATATACTGCACTTATCTGCTCTGTCATGTGTGTATCTGGGTCTGGGCTTGACAGTAGAAAAACATGGAGGCAGTAAACACACTGATAACACACGCCGAAGTTTGTGGAGTTACTTTTTTTAAATGTATTTATTTACTTATTTATTTATTTATTTTAGTTGCGGAACGGTGATTGCAGTAGGTCCCCTAACACTTTATTGTAGAGCAGCAGTCATGAGGCTACATAACCCCTTCCTAAGCCTGGCGCGCCAGCTGACTTAGACCTACATAAGCATTTAAATAGGCTTATCCCTGATGGACTAATGGACCAATTCACCTTTCTCCCATCTGTCCCACCAGCTGATACGGAGTATCGATACTGACACTAACTCCAATACCTTATAAGTCCTTTCTTCCAGAGTTCCACATTTTAAAGAAGCTCCTCAGACGAACATTGAGTCACCTGCATGTTTATGATGGTAGTACCTTCAGGCTCCTGCAGATGGCGCTGCACGAGGATGATGGGGCTGTAAACCCCTGTGGGGTGTGAGTGACGGGAT